>JAQQPU010007477.1:4185-38735 GCA_029168905.1 Artemia sp. Kazakhstan ARC1039 | reverse complement strand
GCACACACACACACACACACACACACACACACACACACACACACACAAAGCCAATGAATTCCTCACCCAAGCCCACATCCCTGTGGAAGAAGCTGCGATCCTGGCAAGCGATATGTTAACCTGGAGGCGCCTAGTCTCATCGTTCTCTACGCCGAACCCTCGGCAGGAGCCTTAAGTCTAGTCAAGTAAGCAAGTCAAGTTCATCAATGTCGGGCAACGGTCTTGGCAGTTGGTTTGCTAAGCTGTTTCGCTCTGCAATACCGCTGGCTAAAAAATATATTGCTTCGGTTTCAACAGATTTTGCATCCTCTACACTACACGATTGGGGGGGTGGTAAGGATTTTAAAGAAAGTGTTTAAAAAAATCTCAGGTCCAGCGCAGGATCCCTTGACGAGCGATTGAAACAAAGTGGAAAATGTTCTAAAAGGAGGAGAAACATCGCATCACTCATTAGTCTCTATTCAGGTCAGAAGCGAAAGACATCATCACTCTTGTCAAAGAAACATAAGAATGGGAAAAAGAAACCAAGAAGAAAAATTGTTAGACCGGAAAGGGATTTCTTTTCCTAGATGGCATATCTACCCCACAAGGAATCTCGTCCCACTGTCAAAACATCTGTAAATCTCTTCAATGCAGAAAGTGTGGATGTCAGTGTAAAACACGGGTACTATGAACAATTCTATCCACAGCAACCCCTCTCTGAAAACATACATTTTCAAATTTATTCCAATGAAGACTACTTCATAGTTTTATCATCCACATTTATCGATTTCAAAGTTTTGGTGAGGAAAAAGTCTGAAAATTCAGCTCCCCTCAACGTCGATGGACTATCCTATGAAAATGGTATACTTCACAATTTATTTATAAACAAATATGTGTCTACATAAATGGAACATAGGTGAGCACTAGCAACAATCTATCAAACTATGCTAGTTACATACAATTTATGTTGATAACTCCAATGGCCTATAAGAAATTGAGAGTTCTGCCAATGGACTATTACTATAGATCAAATGTTGATACTGACGGTGAACTCACTTGGGCAGTGAGCAAGGAGTATCATTTAAATGGTAGACCCAATCATGAAATATTCAATATATCCCAATGGATGCCCCCCAATGTCAAAATTAATATAAAGTTACAACTTGCATCGTCCAATTTCATATTGAGAAAAACACTTGATGCAGCACCCGATGCTAATGTCAATCTCACCTCGGCAATGCTTCATGTGCAAAAACAACAGGTTATGAGTTCTGTTGCTTTGGCAATTGAAAAACTAAGAGCCTCTGGAAATAATATCAAACTGCTCGTTCCTCACACAATCGCCAATCAGCGTCATATTGCCACTGGATCAAGTACCTACACCGATTCTTCATTTATCAATGGTGAAATTCCTTCGAAACTTGCCTTGGCTTTTGTAAAAAGTGCCAGTGCCATAGGATCGTGGACAAGCTCGACACATGAATTTGAATTATTTGGACTTTCCTCTCTTGTATGTAAAGTAAACGGAATTCCTCTCTACAATTTGTCCTTTGATAAATCCTATAGGACCCTATATGAACTGACAATGCAATCCCTAGATCGAGATTCTCAACTATATGAAAATGGTATTACCGATTCAATGTTCGCAAAAAGTCATGGTATCATTGTTTTGGACTTGTCTGGTACTCAAGATATGAGTATTGTCCGAACTAGTACTGTACGTTTAGAGTGTACCTTTGACAAACCGTTGACAGAGAGTGTAACATTAATCTCACTCAATCAATTTGAAACCTATTGGGAAATTAACCCCGATGGTAGAGTTCTTTTATACATCAAATAATTGATGTATTTAACATGGATCTTTTTATGTCCAAATACAAATCCTATTGTATACCCTCAGACTTCCTTGTTTATATTCATACTGTAAATAAAACCATTATCATTGTTAATATTAGTCCATCGACTGTGTAGACGGGTCATTGGCTATGCATCTATCAAACATCGAAAAATATAGAATTTTTTGATCTTCTTGGTCTATCATATGCATTCTACACACCACACTTCAAAAACTACCTTGAAGGAAGTGGGAAGACAATTATTATAAATCGGATGCGAGTACAAGATTTATCAACCAAAAGCTGTGGTTTTCATGCATTACTTTATTTCATTTTTCGATGTCGTGATTATACTTTCAGTGAATTTCTCAACATTTATGTACACAATCCACGTTTGAATTACTTACTAGTAGAAAATACCCTCTCACACCTGTACAGTATTGATTTCAGTGCCCTAAGAATGAAGTGTTTTAAAAATGTATGTGAATTTGTTTATTAATAAAATATATATTCACTATAAAAAGTCTTTTGTCTTCATTTGCTTAGATTTATTCTTCTTCATAGTCATTTAGATTGTCATCATCATAGTCATCGTTTTCGACAACGATTAGTGGTGGCAGATCATTGAGATTCAACTTATACTGATCCTGGCGTGTAAAGTCAGGGTCACATTTTCCACAATATATTGTAACTTCATTTTTATTAAATCTTCTTGTTAAGTCAGTGATACTATAACGATTCTTATTGAAAAATTCATCTGTTTCTCTCTGATTATTTGAAGTATTGTCGCACACAATATACCCATATGAAGAATCACTTTCCGTCACAGCCAAATAAAAATCACTAGGTTAATAATCATTAGTAGTATTGTCCTCATAACGATGACGCAGGAACCATACTCTCTTCATGTTTTTACCATTGAAACGTGCTCCAAATTCTTCTTCCCAATACAATTTAAATCCGCAACGATACCAATCCCTTAGAAATAAAATGAAGTCACGTTTAGGGTTTTTTCCAATCACACCAGGTTAAATATTTTCCCACTGGTCACACTAATCATAATAAAAATTGGAGCATAGATACCCATTAGGATGAGAGTCACAAGTCTCTTCAAGACAAGTATTACAGTCCTTAAATTGTAGAGCATATCCTTTATGCATTTTACACGGATTGCATAGTCTACACTTTTCATTATAGTCATCAACTGTAGTACAGTTCTCACATGAAAACCAGCTGCCCAATGTATTTAAACATAGTGAACATGTATGATACATTATTTTTTTTGATGTTGTCCTACTCACTTTCAGAAGGAAACTGACTCAAATCAATAAAAAAAAATAACATTGTCTTCTAGGAGGAGGAGGAATCCAGCATCGTCACAAAAACTTATGTCCTACTGGTTTAAAGAATGAATTTCTAGGTAGTGGTTAAAAGCAGAATCACAATGTCATTTCGTTTCGTTTCAATTAAAATATCAATAAATTGAGTAAATGCATTTGATTCACAGCGCATAAGCTTCAAACAATAGTCCTAAGATGGGGAATCCGTTCCCATTATGCTGTTAAGCATTTCGAGAGAAAATATTTTCAGCTGAAGAGATGATTCCAAAAAGTCATCATCTAACACTAAAGATTTTTCCAAATTGACTAGATTCTGTAAGATATTCTGTTTCTCAAATCGAATCATTCTTGATACTCCCAAAACCAACTATAAACTAAAATAACAATTGCAAGTTTCTACTTTGTACACAATCTCAATACCTCTTGGACACCACCACCCACCATAGAGAGAGAGAGAGAGTGGAGTAAACGATCATCTAGAGTGTCTAATAAAAAAAAGCATTATAAAAAAAACATATTCATTGACAGAAATGTAATAAAAGAATATATTTTCACTCTCTTTGTGTTAGGTGATTCAATCCATTTTCCTCAATCTGCTTTATAATAGCATTCAATCCATGCTGTAGTCGTGATAAATACATTATATTCCCTTTTGCGGCAAAGCATAATTGTTCATCTGACTTAAATTTACTTAATGATATAACGTATCTGCCAAACATCTCATCCCACTGAAATGTTAGTCGGGAATCCTTTCCAATTTCAACTGCTAAATTGGGGGCCCTTGTCTTCACAACATCACTGTCGGCTTCTTCGAGGTGTAATAGTGTGAAACTACTCATTTTCACAATATTTGAACGTTTATTTCTCCAATTTGAAATAATGTAAACTAATCAAATTCAACTTATTGACTGAGATACTAACTCGTTATCGGGCTTTTTATATCCACGCCCAATGTCAGAGTAAAAGCGTCAACTCCTATAATCAGGCTACAATGAAGAATCATGTTCAACATTAACAGCATAATCATTTCAGCATAACAGCCTGAAAAACTATTAGAAACAATATATCCATACAATAAAACATCCATACAAAAAAAAACATTAAGTAAAACACCAACCACATAACGATACCATGAAAAAAAACATCAATGCATTAAAACAGTCATGACTTTTAACAGAAAACATGATATTTAACACCAGTACAATGAGCAAAAAAAATCCATAAACATAAAACATCCATAAACATAAAACAACCATATACCTGTCTTCTCTCTTTAATTCATATGGTAATATCCTATCTGTCTGTTACCTTTAATTGACACAGTACTTGTCTTGTTGTATGGCGGGGGGGGGACTATCTCGTCGGAACTGTTATAGCTATATGGGGGGACACCCTCGTCGGAACTGTTATAATAACACTACTTATAACTTTAATAAATCAAATAATACTAACATTTTTATTACTAAATATCAGTATATTTATATTAAACTGAAAATGCACATTCATTTATATTTTTTCAATAAAGTGAAAATTATGTTCTGGCCTTGGGAAGGCACAGAGGTTTTGAGCCCAACTTATGTTAATTTCTTCTCGTTTTGAGTTTGACTCTGTTATTTATTGCAATTTTTGTTCTTTTTGGGTTTCGTTTATTAATCGATGCTGATTTGTGGTAGTTTCACGCTAGGAAGATTATTTGATTTTATTTTTGCTTATTTTTTGTTTAATGGAGTTCTTTACTTTCTTTGAAAAACTTATTTTTTGGAAATTTTTTTTTAACTAATTTCTGTTTGTTTTATATTGACATAGTCTTTTCAGAGAAAATGATACTTTAAATCTGTTCGTTTTTTTTAAGACTTTATTGTTTGGCCTGCTATTTGTATGCAGGAGAAAAATTTTCAGCAATTTTATACAACATTCACCCTTTTAAAAATCTGGACACACATAGTACTGTTTAATTTAGTTTCATACCTCCTCTAGTTGACCTGAAATGGAAAACTTGATACCATTCGCAAAAAAAATCTGTTTACTTTCTTTGATAGCTTGGATACACATACGCTATTTTGATTTGGTTAAATTTTAAGAGCAGAAGTAGCCCCGAAAATTTGAACTTAATATCCTCAGTCATTCTTGGGATACTGCTGAGAAGCATTATTGGGAATTAGCATTAACACAGTGCATTTTGATTTAATCTTAATTCAACATTTAATTTTTAAACATAATGGGCATATGGGAGAGTGGGCGTGGAAGGGGTATTAGTTTCCATCCAATCACTTTCGACTACTCAAAAGGGCATCAGCCCTTTTTATTTTCAATCAAATGAGCCCTTTTCGAAGTTCCCACGACAACTCCTTCGATGCGAAGCTCCCTCGTCTAAACAACAACAACAACAACAACAAAAATAATACATTATACCAACATTGATCTTTACTCTAAAAATGTCAAGCCGTCCAATCACTTTCGACTATTAAAAAGGGCACTAGGCCTTTCGATTTCAAATCGAATGAGCTCTTTTTGAAACGACAACGCGTTCTATAAACACCTTATATGCCACCAGTGAATAAACTACAACCCTTGCCCTAAGGGCTGTTAGGGTGATTGTCATCCTCTCAGACCAAATTTCCAGAACTTTCAACTACGTTAAACAAAATGGCTATCTCAAAATTTTGATTGGATTTGTTTGGGAAAAGGTGGGCGTGAGAGGGGTGTTAGTCGCTCTCCACTCACTTTCGACTATTAAAAGGGGCAATTTCAATTTCCAATCAAATGAGCCCTGTTTGAAATTTCTACAACCGTTTTCTATATAAACCTAATTTGCCCACAGGGCAAATCTTACAACCCTTGCACTGAAGGCTCTGAGGGGGTTATCATCCTAAAAGACCTAATTTCCAGAACTTTCAACTACGTTGAACAAAATGGATATCTCAAAATTTTTATTGGATATTTGGAAAAATGGTGGGCGTGAGAGGGGCGTTAGTCACTCTCCAATCACTTTCAACTATTAAAAAGCCACTAGCCCTTTCAATTTCCAATTGAATGAAGCCTTTTGAAGTTTCTAAGACAACGTTTTCAATAAAAACCTTATAAGCCCTAAGGGCATAACTTACAACCGTTGACCTGAAGGCAGTAGGGGGAGTTTGTCATCCTTAAAGACCTAATTACCAAAACTTTAAACTAAGTTGAATCAAATAGCAATTCAAAAATTTTGATTGGATGTGTTTGGGGAAAAGGTTGGCGTGAGAGGTGGGTCAGTTTCCCTCAAATCACTTTTGACTATTAAAAATGGCACTAGCCCTTTGAAATTCCAATCGAATGAGCCCTTTTTCAAGTTTCTACGACAAATATTTCGATAATAACCTTATATGCTCCTAGGGCATAACTTATAACTCGTGCCCTGAGGGCTGTGGGGGGTTATCATCCTCGAAGATCTAACTTCCAGAACTTAAAACTACGTTGAATAAAATGGCTATCTCAAAATATTGATTGGATGTGTTTGGGGAAAAGGTGGGCGTGAGAGGGGGATTAGTTACACTCCAATCACTTTCAACTATTAAAAAGGGCAATAGCCCTTTGAGTTTCTAATCGAATAAGCCTTTTTTGCAGTTTCTACGACAACGCCTTCTATAAGAACCTTATATGCCCCAAGGGCATAAATTACAACCCTTGCCCTGAGGGCTGTGGGGGTGTGTTCTCCTCAAAAACATAACTTCTATCTGAAAATCAACTAAACTGAAAAAAATGGCTATATCAAAATTTGATTGGATGTGTTTCGGTAAATGGTGAGCGTAAAGGGGTGTTAGTTGCTTCCAATCACTTTCTAATATTAAAAAAGGCACAATTCACTCCAATTTCCAAATGAGTCAGCCTTTTTCGAAGTTTCTACGCCAACTTCTTTCGTACAAAGTGCCCTGCTCTAAAGGAAAAAAAAAATAATACATTGTGCCAACATCGTTCTTACATGCTCCCCTGGCAAAACTTAATTCCCTTGCCCTGCGGGTTGTGGGGGAGTGTCCTCCTCAAAACATATTTTCTATCAGGGAATCAACTACGCTGAACAAAATGGCTATCTCAAAATTTGGATTGGATTTGTTTGGGGGAATGATGGGCGTGGGGGGGGACTAGTTGCCCTCCAATCACTTTCGACTATTATAAAGGCCACTCCGATTTCTAATCGAATGAGCCCTTTTCAACGTTTCTACGACAACTCCTTCTATACGAAGTGCCCTGGTACGGAAAAAAATATTTCATTGTGCCAAAATCTTTCTTTACTTAGGCAGCGCGATTAAGCTGCCTATGATAGGAAGAAACCGAAGACGACGGTGACAGCAACGTTCTTCTGTTCCGAAGACACAACCACGATGAAATTTCGTGCCTCGCCGCACTTGCCAGCAAGTTATTGTCTATTCCTGCGACTAGTGTGACCGCAGAAAGACTATTTTTGGGGGTAAGCCTGATAGTGACTATGATAGTGACTTAAAAGAGAAATAGCCTCAGTCGACACAGAGTGGATAAGTTGATTTTCTTTCACGATAACTACAGCCACATCCCGCAGTTCTAAAATACTTTTGAAGTTTGCCTGCAGGAGTTTTTTTCGACGCACTAATATTTACAGATAAATGATGAATTTTGTGATACGGTATTCGAAGTTCTGTATACGGTAATTGTTAAGGAATAAAAATAATACTAATTTTGATCATTAATTCTGTTAGAAATATATAGCTGTTAGATATTTCAACTATTCTACAAGGATCCTGAAATGCCACAGCCATTTCGTTTTTACCATATTTCTACTTCTCTTGATGAATAATAAAGAAGACCAGCGACTTGCAAAGTTTCCACCTCATGAATAGGTAGAATATCTTGTAAATAAAATTAGATTTAAGGAACACTCAAATCATTTCTCTAATAGGTGTGACGCCGGGGACTAGTGGTAATTGTAATAGCAGTGGTAGCATACAAATTTTAAACCTTATAATAAAAACCTTATATGCCCACAGGGCATAAGCTACAACCCTTGCCCTGATATTGTTTTTTTTGGGGGGAGGGGGGAGGGGGTGTGTCATCCTCAAAGACCTAATTTCCCGAATTTGAAACTACGTTAAACAAAGTGGTCATCTCAAAAAGGTTGATTCCATATGTTTGGGGAGATTGTGGGTGTGAGTGGGGGGTTAGTTGCCCTTCAATCACTTTCGGTTTTTAAACAGGGCACCTTTCAATAGCCCTTTCAATATCCAATCAAATGAGCCGTTTTGAAGTTTCAATAAAAACCTTATATTCACCCAGGGCATAACTTACAACCCTTGCCCTGAGGCCTGGGGGGAGTTGTCATCTTCCAAGACCTAATTTCTAGAACTTTCACCTACGTCGAAGAAAATTGCCATCTCAAAATTCTAATTTGATGTGTCTGGGGGAATAATGGGCATGGGGGGGCTAGTTGCCCTCCAATCACTTTTGACTATTGTAAAGGGCACTAGCAACTCCGATTTCTAATTGAATGAGCCCTTTTCGAAGTTTCTACGACAACTCCTTCTATACGAAGTGCCCTGGTACGGAAAAAAAAATAATTCATTGTGCCAACATCTTTCTTTACTTAGGCAACGCGATTGCGCTGCCTATGATAGGAAGAAACCGAAGACGACGGTGACAGCAACGTTCTTCTGTTCCGAAGACACAATCACGATGAAATTTCGCACGTCGCCACACTTGCCAGCAAGTTATTGTCTATTCCTGCGACTAGTGTGACCGCAGAAAGACTATTTTTGGTGGTAAGCCTAATAGTGACTATGATAGTGACTTAGAGGAGAAATGGCCTCAGTTCACACAGAGTGGATAAGTTGATTTTCATTCACGATAACAACAGCCACATCCCACAGTTCTAACATACTTTTGAAGTTTGCCTGAAGGAGTTTTTTTTCGACGCACTAATATTTAAAGATAAATGATGAATTTTGTGATACGGTATTTGAAGTTCTGTACACAGTAATTTTCAAGGAATAAAAATAATACTAATTTTGATCATTAATTCTCGAATTCTGCTTTGATCATTAATTGTAATAGCCGTGGTAGCATACAAATATTAAACCTTATAATAAAAACCTTGTATGCCCCCAGGGCATACCTACAACCCTTGCCCTGAGGTTTTTTTTTCAGGGGGGGGAGAGGAGAGGTTGTCATCCTCAAAGACCTAATTTCCCGAACTTGAAACTACGTTGAACAAAGTGGCCATCTCAAAAATATTGATTCAATATGTTTGGGGAAATTATGGGTGTGATTGGGGGGTTAGCTGCCCTTCAATCACTTTCGTTTTTTTAAAAAGGGCACTAGCCCTTTTAATTTTCAATCAAATGAGCAGTTTCATTATATTCCCCCAGTGCATAACTTACAACCCTTGCCCTAAGGCCTGAGGTGGGGTTGTCATCTTCCAAGACATAATTTCCAGAACTTTCACCTACGTCGAAGAAAATTGTCATCTCAAAATTTTGATTGGATGTGTTTGGGGAAATGGTGAGCATGAGAGGGGGGTTAGTTGCCCTCCAATCACTTCCAACTATTAAAAAGAGCACTAGCCCTTTCAATTTCCAGTCAAATTAGCCCTTTTTGAAGTTTCTACGACAACGCTTTCTATAAAAAACCTTCTATGCCCCAGGGCATAAATTATAACCCTTGACCAGAGGGCTGTGAGGGGGTTGTCATCCTCAAAGGCATAATTTCTGGACTATTGAACTACGTTGAATAAAATGGTTATCTCAATATTCTGATCGGAAGTGTTTGGAGAAATGATGGGCGTAAGAGGTGGTCTATTTGTCATCCAATCACTTTCGACTATTAAAAAGGCATTAGCTGTTTCAATTTCATATCGAATGATTCCTTTTTGAAGTTTCTACGACAACGCTTTCTATAAAAAAAACTTATCTGCCCCCAGGACCTAACTTATAACCCTTGCCATGAGGGCTGTGGGGTGAGTGTCATCCTCAAAAATATAATTTCCAGACTTTTTAACTACGTCGAACAAAAGGGCTATCTCAAAATTTTGGTTGGATGTGATTGGGGAAATGGTGGGTGTGAGTTATCCTCCAATCGTTATCCAATTAGTTGTCCTCCAATCACTTTCGAATATTAAAAAACGAACAAGCCCTTCTAATTTCATATCGAATGAGCCCTTTTTGAAGTTTCTACAACATCACTATCTATAAAAACCTTATATGCCCCCAGGGCATAACTTACAACCCTTGCCCCGAGGGCTCTGAGGGGGGTATCATCCCCAAAGACCTAATTTCTAAAACTTTTAACTACGCTGAAAAAATAGCTATCTAAAAACTTTGATTGCATGTGTTTTGGGATAAGGTGGGTGTCAGAGGGGGGTTAGTTGCTCTCCAACCACTTTTGACTATTAAAAAGACACTAGCCCTTTGAATTTCCAATCGAATGAGCTCTTTTTCAAGTTTCTACGACAAAGCTTTCAATAAAAACCTTATATGCCCCCAGGGCATAACTTACAACCCTTACCCTGAGGAACCTGGGGAGTTTTATCCTCTTAGATATAATTTCCGGACCTTTCACCTACTTTGAACAAAATGGCTATCCTTTCTACTACTTTGAACGAAATGGCTATCTCAAACTTTTGATTGAATGTGTTTGGATAAATGGTAGGCGTGGAAGGGGTGTTAGTTGCCTTCCAATCACTTTCGACTATTAAAAAGGGTACTAGCCATTTCAATTTCCAATCAAGTAGCCCTTTTTGAAGTTTCTATGACAACGCTTTCTTTAAAAACCTTATTTGCCCACAGGGCATAACTTATAACCCTTACCCTGAGGGCTCTTGGGGGGTTGTCATCCTCAAAGACCTAGTTTCCAGAACTTTCAACTACGTTGAACAAATTGGCAATCTTAAAATTTTGATATGATGTGTTTGGGAAAAATGTGGGCGTGAGAGGGGGATTAGTTGCCCTCCAATCACTTTCGACAATCAAAAAGGGCACTAGCCCCTTTTTCCAAGCGAACGAACCTTTTTTGAAGTTTCTGCGACAACGTTTTCTATAAAAACCTTATATGCCCCCAGGGCATACCTTACAACACTTGCCCTGAGGGCTGTGAGGGAGTTACCTCCTCAAAAACATAATTTCTATCTGGAAACAACTACGCTGAACAAAATGGCTGTCTAAAAATTTTGATTGAATGTGTATGGGGAAATGGTGGGAGTGGAGAGGGGTGTTAGCTGCCTTCCAATCACTTTCGACAATTAAAAAGAACCCTAGCCAATCCAATTCCGAATCGAATAAACCCTTTTCAAATTATCTACGACAACTGCTTTGATACAACAACTCCTTCGATACGACTCCCCTGGTATGGAAAAAAAATAATAAAAAAATTAATACATTATGCCAACATCTTTCTTTACTTAGGCACCGCGATTGCGCTGCCTATGAAAAAGGGCAATTTCAATATCCAATCAAATGAGCCCTTTTTGAAATTTTTACAACACCTTTCTATATAAACCTTATATGCCCCCAGGGCATTACTTACGAACCTTGCACTGAGGGCTCTGAGGAGGTTATCATCCTAAAATACCTAATTTATAGAACGTTCAACTACGTTGAATAAATGGATATCTCAAAATTTTGATTGGATGTGTTTGGGAAAATGATGGGCATGAGAGGGATCCAATCTTTTTCAACTATAAAAAAGGCACTAACCCTTTCAGTTTCCAATTGAATGAACCCTTTTGAAGTTTCTACGACAATACTTCCAATAAAAAATTTATATGCCCCCAGGGCATAACTTACAACTCTTTCCCTGAGGGCTCTGGGGGGGGGGGCGGTTTCATCCTTAAAGACCTAATTTACAAAACTTTCAACTTTGTTGAATAAATTGGCTATCTAAAAATTTTGATTGGATGTGTTTTCTCAAGTTACTTTCGACTATTAAAAAGGGCACTAGACATTTAAATTTCAAATTTAATGAGCCCTTTTTCAAGTTTTTACGACAAATATTTCAATAGGACCCTTATATGCCCCAAGGGTAAAACTTATAACCCTTGCCCTAAACAATGTGGGGAGTTTGTCCTGCTCAAGGGCATAATTTCTTAAGATTTGAACGTCGTGGGACACATTGGCTATCTCAAAATTTTCATTGGATGTGTTTGGGGAAATAATTGGCGTGGAAGGGGTGATAGTTGCCTTCCAATCCCTCTCGACTATTAAAAATAGCACTAGCCATTTCAATTTCCAACCGAATGAGCCCTTTTTGAAGTTTCTACGACAACGCGTTCTATATAAACCTTATATGCCCCAGGGCATAACTTACAACCCTTGCCCTGAGGGATGTGGGTGTCATCCTCAAAGACCTAATTTCCAGAACTTAAAACTACGTTGAATAAAATGGCTATCTCAAAAATTTGATTGGATGTGTTTGGGGAAAAGGTGGGCGTTAGAGGGGGGTTAGTTGCCCTCCAATCACTTTCGACTATTCAAAAGGGCACTAGCCCTTTGAATTTCCAATAGAATGAGCCATTTTTGAAGTTTCTACGACAACGCCTTCTATAAAAACCTTATATGCCCCCAGGGCATAAGTTACAACACTTGCCTTGAGGGCTGTGGGGGAGTGTCCTCCTCAAATACATAATTTCTATCTGGAAATCAATTACGCTTAACAAAATGGCTATCTTAAAATTTTGATTGCATTTATTTCGGGAAATTGTGGGCGTGGAAGGGGTGTTAGTCGCCTTCCAATCACTTTCGACTATTAAAAAGGGCACGAACCACTCCAATTTCTAACTGAATTAGCCCTTTTCGAAGTTTCTACGACACTTCTTCAATGCAAAGTGCCCTGCTCTAAAAGAAAAAAATTATAAATAATACATTGTGCCAACATGGTTTTTATATTCCCCCAGGGCATAACTTAAAACCTTTGCCCTTAGGGTTGTGGGGGAGCATTCTCCTCAAAATATATTTTCTATCTGTAAATCAACTACGCTGAACAAAATGGGTATCTCAAAATTTTGATTGGGTGTGTTTGAGGGAATGATGGCGTGGGGAGGGGGGGGAGTTACCCTCAAATCACTTTCGACTATTAAAAAGGGCACTAGCCACTCCAATTTCCAATCGAATGAGCCTTTTTCGAAATTTTTACGACAACTCCTTCGATACAAAGTGCCCTGGTATGGAAAAAAAAAAATACATTGTGCCAACATCATTCTTTACTGAGGCAGCACGATTGCGCTGCCTATGATTTCTTCCAATTTTCATACTCTGTTTATCTGTGTTTATTTCTGTATTCTCTACGTTTTTCATATAATTATTTGTTTTCCAGTTTTTTTTCTGTACTCCATGCGTTTTTTGTGAATGGGATTACGGGCAAAATCAATGCAACAGGGTACCAGGGGCTAGCCACATAGTGCCACGGACCATAAAATATTATGGGGATATAACAATGGGATGGGAGTGTCTTGGATTGTAATGATCCATACAATTAAAATGACCATGGGAGCAGGAGTCGCACGGGTCACACAGTTCCACGTGCCAAGAACAGTCATTGTCCATGGATAGTAAATTATTTCTTGTTATCTCATTCAATGGTTTTACCATTTGCCTCAATGGGGTATTCCCAGAAAATTCGAATTAGGTCTTACGTTCGTAATGAAATAAAAATTTCGAATCAAATGGTCATTTTACGCTATTACTTCATCTGTTTTCCTCATTCCTTCCATTTATCATATGTATGTATGTTTTTTTTTATTTTTATTTTCTGTATTCTCTACATTTATCATAGGCCTATCTGTTATCTACCTTTTTTTGCATTCCGTGTGTTTTTTTTTTGTCAATGGGATTCTGGGCAAAATCAATATCCCGCAATGTTTTGTTTTCTGCCTCTTGTGTCAACCTTTAAGTCAACATGAAGGCCAGGCTATTCCACGCAAAATCCAAATCCAGCAATGTTTTAATTCTTACCTCTAGTCTCAATCTTTAGGGCAACATGGAAGCCAGACTATTCCGGGAAAAACCAATACCCCACATTTTTTGTGTTTCTTGATGTAATAATGCAAAGAAAAACAATTAAAAACCATAGTAGCATTGACACCATGTTTGGCTGCAATAGGTACTGGGGATGAAAAATGGCGAGGGGGCCTAGCTGGATTTTGATTATTTGTGGGAGTAGAAGTAGAACTCCCTTTTTCAACTAGAAGTAACCCCTCTCAAAATTCTATGACATTTTTTTTAACTGATTACCCTAAGCAAAAACGAAACAAGACAAAAACAATACACTTGGTCAATACAAAGGAAAACAAATAAAAACAATAATACCATTGTTGCCATGTGTGGCTGCAATAGGTAATGGGGATAATAAATGGCGATTGAAGCCTAGCTAGTTTTTGATTACTTTTGGTGGTAGTAGTAGAACTTGCTGTTTCAACTTTGATATAACCCCTTCCGAAATTTTAGGACCAATGGTTAAATATGATCACCCTTAATAGGAATTAAATTAAAAAAAAATAAGTTTTTTAAACTGAAAGTAAGGAGTGACATTAAAACTTAAAACGAACAGAAATTATTCTGTATATGAAAGGGGCTGTCCCCTCCTCAACGCTTCGCTCTTTACGCTAAAGTTTTTTATTGCTTTAACAAATAAAGTTGTGAGACAGAGTCAAACTTTAGCGTAAAGAGCGAGGCNTGTCGCTCCTTACTTTCAGTTTAAAAAACTTGTTTTTTTTATTTAATTTCTGATCGTTTTTTAGTTAATGCAGCTTTTATTTTGGCTCACCGTCATTGAATAAGTAAACAAAATTTGCATAAAAATTTTACTTTTCTTTTTCTAAATGAATGTCTCTAAATTTGGTTATGACGTAATCTACAAATTAACTTACGTAACTAACTTCTTTATTCGTATATTTTTCTTCTGGCAAAAAATACGAAGTAGCAGATTTTTGCAGATATGAGCTTGAAACCTATGTAATAGAGTTTTCTGATACGCTGAATCTGACGGTGTGATTTTCATTAAAATTCTTTCAATTGTAGGGGATGTTTCCCCCCTCTTTAAAAAATCGGGTAAATTTTCTCAGGCTCTTAGCCTTTGATGAGTAATACTAAACTTAATAAAATGTATATATTTAGAATCAGCATTATAAATACATTCTTTTGATACATTTATTGACATCAAAATTCCGTTTTTAAAAGTTTCGATTACTATTGAGCCATATCGCTTGTTTTTTTATTGTTTTTTTTTATTACGTATATGTTATTACGTATATAACGGGGTTCTTCCCTTAGTCAATACTACGCTCTTTACGTTAAAAGTTGATTCACAAACCCCTGAATCACAAAGGCCCTTTAATTAGAATAGATAGCTCTTTTGAAAGCACTAAAAAAACTGTAGCGTAAAGAGCAAGGTATTGACTTGGGGGAGAACCCCCTCACATACGTTATAATTTCTGTTCGTTTAAGTTCTAATGTTGCTTCTTACTTTCAGTTGAAAAAACTTGTTTTTTTATTTCATTTCTGATCGTTTTTTAAATAATGCTTGGAAATCCAGCGCCCCCTTCATAGAAATGTCCCTTGCCCCAAAGAAACATCCTCCACGGAAAGATTCTCCAGAGTAACCCCCTCCTCTAGCCCCCGCCTCTAGAAAAAAATCCTTCCTGAAAATGTCTTTATACTTCCCAATAACCAATAAATAATGCTGGCAAGTCCGGCGCCCCCTTCATGGCAATTTCTCCTCCCCCATAATACTTCCTTCATGGACAGATCCTCCAACATAACCCCCGACCCACCCACCCACCCCCCCCCCACTACCAGAAAAAAACCCTCCTGAAAACTTCTGTATACTTCCCAATAACCAATACTATATGTTAACATTGGGTAAAGTTCATAACTTTTAGCCCTCCCCCTGGGGACTTCGGGGAATTTAGTCATCCTAAAAGACATATTTACCATATTTTCGACCATGCTGAACAAAATGGCTATCTCGAAATTTTGATCGGGTGACTTTGGGAAAAAAATAAGCGTGGGAGGGGGCCTAATTGCCCTCCATTTTTTTAGTCACTTAAAAAGGGCACTAGAACTTTTAATTTCCATTCCAGTGAGCCCTCCCACGATATTCTAGGACCACTGGTTCGATACGATCACCCCTGGAAAAAAAAAACAAAAAAAAAACAAATAAACACGCATCCGTGATCTTTCTTCTGGCAAAAAATGCAAAATTCCACATTTTTGTAGATAGGAGCTTGAAACCTCTACAGTAGGGTTGTCTGATACGCTGAATATGATGGTGTGATTTTCATTAAGGTTCTATAACTTTTAGGGGGTCTTTCTCCCTTTTTTTGAAAATCAGCCAAATTTTCTCAGGCGCGTAACTTTTGATGGGTAGTACTAAACTTGATGAAAGTTATATATTTGAAATCAGCATTGAAATCTGATTCTATTGATGTATCTATTGGTATCAAAAACCCGTTTTCTAGAGTTTCGGTTACCATTGAGCCGGGTCACCCCTTGCTTGCATTTCGTTACCACGAACTGTTTGAAAAACAAAACAAAACAAATAAACGTGAATAACACAAACAAGCAAAAATAAATAAAACAATAATAACATTGACACCATGTTTATCTGCAATAGGTACTGGTAATGAAAAATGGAGATGGAAGCCTAGTTGGTTTTTTTTTATTATTTTTAGCAGCAGAAGTAGAAATCGCTGTCTCAACTCGAAATAACCCCCCCCCCCCCCAAAAAAAAAGAAAAAAATTCTATGGCCAGTAGTTGGATATGATTACGCTTAGCAGAAAATGAGACCTTCCGTTTTTCATATTCTGTTTTCCAGTGTTAATTTCTGTTTCTCTACGTTTTTCATACACTTATCTGTTTTCCAACTATTATTTTTCTGTATTCCTTATGTTTTCTGTATGCTTATCTTTTATTCCTGCGTTTTTCCGTATGCCTTCCGTTTTTCATGTTCTGTTTTTCTGGTGTGTATTTCTGCATCCCCTACGTTTTTCGTGTACTAATCTGTTTTCAATTGTTTTTTTCTGTACTCCTTGAGTTTTTTTTAATGAGATTCCGGGAAAAATCAATGCCACCATGACCATGAAATGTCGTGGGGTTATTACAATAAGTTGGGAGTGTCCTGGACTGTAATGATCCATGGGGTAAGAAGGACCGAGGGATCAGGAATCGCACGGAGCACAGAGAACTACGTGCCAAGAACAGTCATGGTCCATGGATGGTAATTCATTTCTTGTTATCATATCCAATGATTTTATCATTTGCTTCAATGGAGTATTCCCACAGAAAATTCGAATTAGGTCTTACCTTCGTAATAAAAAAAATAAGACAGACACCATAACAATAACAAACACAATGTTTGGCCGCAGTAGCTACTAGGGGGACTAGCAAAAAACAAAACAAGACAAAAACAACAAACATTGTCAATATAAAGGATAATACATAAAAACAATAATAGCAATGACGCTATGTTTGGCTCTGATATATACCGGGGATGATAAATGGCGATGGTAACCTAGGTGGATTTTGATTACTTTTGGAAGTAGAAGTAGAAATCGCTGATTCAAATCAATATAACCCCTCCCAAAATGCTAGGACCACTGGTTTGATATGATTACCCTTAGCAGAAAACAAAACAAAAAAAATAAACGTGCGTAATACAAAAAAAAAAAAAATAAGAAAACAATAACAACACTTACACCATGTTTGGCTGCAAAAGGTAATGGGGATGAAAAATGGCAATGGTAACCTAGCTGTTTTTTTTATTATTTTTGGTAGTAGAAGTAGAACTCGCTTTTTCAAATCAAAGTAACCCCTCCGAAAATTCTATGGCCAGTAGCGGGATATGATTACTCTTAGCAAAACACGAAACAAAACAAGACAATAACAATAAACGTGGTCAATACAAAGAAAAACAAATAAAAACAATAATAGCATTGATGCTATGTTTGGCTGTAATAGGTAGTGGGGATAAAAACTGGCGTTGGTAACCTAGATGGTTTTTTATTATTTTTGGTAGTAGAAGTAGAACTTGCTGTTTCATCTCGATTTAACCCCTCCCGAAAGGCTAGGACCAATGGTTTGATATAATTACCCTTAACAGAAAACGAAACAAAACAAAAAACATAAACGTGCTTAATACAAACAAACAAAAATAAATAAAAACAATAATAACATTGACGCCATATTTCGCTGCAATATGTACTGGGGATGAAAAATGGCGATGGTAGCCCAGCTAGTTTTGATTATTTTTGGCAGTAGAAGTAGAACTCGCTGTTTCAACTAGAATTTACCCCCCCCCCCAAAAAAAAAAAAATCTATGGCCAGTAGTTGCATATGATTACTCTTAGCAGATAACGAAACAAAACAAAAACAATAAACGTGCGTAATACAAAGTAAAAAAAAAAAAACAATAATAGTATTGACGCCATGTTCGGCTGCAAGATGTAGTGGAGATGATAAATGGCGATTGTAGCCTATGTGGTTTTTGATTATTTTTGGTAGTAGAAGTAGAAATCGCTGATTCAAATCGATATAACCCCTCCCAAAATGCTAGGACCACTGGTTTGATATGATTACCCTTCTTAGAAAACGAAAAACAAAAATTAACCTGCGTAATACAAACAAACAAAAACAAATAATAACAATAATACCATTGACGTCATTTTTGCTGCGGTATGTACTGGGGATGAAAATTTACGATCGAAGTAGAGCTGGTTTTTGATTATTTTTGACAGTAGAAGTAGAACTCGCAATTTCAACTCGAAGTGACCTCTCCCTAAATTCTATGGCCAGTAGTTGAATATGATTACCCTGAGCAAAAAACGAAACAAAACAAAAACAATAAACGTTCGTAATACAAAAAAAATAATGACATTGACGGCATGTTTGACTGCAGTAGGTACTGGGGATGAAAAATGGCAAGAGAGACTTAGCTGATTTTGATAACTTTTGGCCGTAGAATTAGAACTCCGTGTTTCAGGCCAAAGTAAACTCCCCCGCGCTTTGAATGGATTTTAGAAAAAAACTAAAGAAAAATGTGGGGAATAAAACAGGATCCACAAAAATACCTTCCAAAGAAACAATAAGGTTAATTATTGTCATTAGGTTTTAAATTTGGGATTGATAACTGGCTAGTGAAATGATTTGCACAATGATGCTAACGTAACACTGAACTGACTTCAAAACCTAACCTGTCCTTATCTAGGTTGCGTCAAACAATTAATAACAATGGACTTGATATTTCCTCATCCATTTAATTACCACTGGAAAGTATCACCTGTTAACATCTCCTCATGAATTCCCATGCTAGCTTGCTTCTTAATTTAGATCGATAGATTCATTTTAAAAACCAGCCGTTGGAGTCGATCTGATGCAAGCTTATACCTAATATCTCTGTGCGTGTGTTCATATGGTTACAGTAATAGGGGGCTTGCGTGATGCGGTTCAGTTTCCAGCATATGATCCCGTGAAAAGAAGACGTCAATTAAAAGGTTATTTGAGTTTCCATATGTAAACATTGGAAACTCAAACTTGAAGAATGTCTTGAAGAAAAATGTCTTAAAATTCTGGCAAAATCCTGAAACGCATTGAAAAACTTCTTGAAAATATCTTGAAGAACGTCTTGAAGAAGAAACGTCTTGATGTGAAAAAAGAGTGAGATTGTTACTATTAAATGTTTTTGAAATAAAATTGTTTCGAAATAGAAAAACGTTTTTTCTTGTAAGATAGTTTACTAGTTTATCACCCCTCCCTCTAGGGGAACCAGTTTTTTGCATCCGGTGGTTCTCCCACTTGACTAACATCTTGAAGAAAGCACTGAGGGAAAAATGTCTTGAAGAAAAGGAGATTTGAAGAAAAAGATCCCCTAAATTGTTACGTATCAACCACGTGTCCGCTATAGATCAATAATCAATAACACCTGCTGGTTGCTAGGACGAAGAGGCTAGGCCTGGAGCCTCGCCACTATGCTACACCAGATTCTGTCCTATTGATAAATTTCTTACCAGAGCACTGCGAGCAAGAATTTTCAACTCCCTTCTCCAGTTTTAATGCCTAACTTGCTGAAAAGCTAAGTTCAACCTTTACCGCCGCACAAATAGTGATTTTATTGTGACATGAAGCGAGGTTATCTCTGCTACAATGAGGTTGAAAAGTAGGTTCCTTAAGCGTTGTGGTATTTGCGGGGCTCCTCCAGATTTTAGTGTTAATTTTCTAATAGACCACCTGAGCTTATTTTACCAAATGATATTCTCCACAGAAACAGTGCGAAGTTTTTTCGTGAAGGCAAACTGATCTTTTTACAGAGTGGCTTGGGTAAAAGGCCATACCAACGAAAATATGATACTGGTTTTGACAAATAGAGGATTTTGTTCGTAGAATAGACATTATTGACAACATGAGTCGTTCTGTACAAGGTTTTTGCCGAGAAAAAACCCAAAAGGCTTTTTCATGGGTTATGTATCTCGAGAAGAATCTAACAGTTCGTGGTAACAACTGAAACTCTAAAAAAGCATATAGCCTAAGACGGGCGTTAAGCTTTCAATGATAAGAACGTATTGGTATTTGTATGAATCTGGTGGTCTGTATTTACATCCCTGGTCTGGGTTTTAAGTATTGTTTTGTACTATTTGTGCTCGATTTACGTACTCCGTTTTTTTGGCTTTTTGAAGTGACGGGTGAAAAATAAATAGTTCGGACCTCCCTCATAATCCAAAGGTTTATGGTGTTTTGACTTAAAACTTTGGTTTTTCAAAATGCTTGAAGGTTTTTAACACAGTATTAAACATACCGGAATGATTGACATCACTGAATAGTGAGGTAGGTGAGAGTAATTAGGTAGAAAAATCCAAGAAGCGAATGATCCTTAGCAAACACTATAATAGTTGATAAAAACTAACCCCAAGGTTCCAGCCACTTGTTTCAGGGGTATTAGACGTGTTAGCGTTACTTCGGTTTCTTCTATGGCTGTTTGAACCAGGAACATCATCTGTTGCAGACCTGATATTGCTAGTTTCATTACCCATGTCAAGCTATGCCTGAATAATCTGGAATTAAAAATGTTTACATTGGGGAAACTCCATTTTGGTTCTGGATTACATTGTAAAATCATAGAAAAATAATAATGATAATTAATTTTAACCCGCTGCGAAACAGCAAAACACAAGCGGAGCACTGGGATAAAGAAACAAAAGGAACTTCATTAGAAAAAAATAGAATGCACAATCATTAACAGCAAAATAGTCATATTAGTGGGTGGAGACAACCCAGACATTATTATGAGTTAAAACAGTTCTTTCGAATGAGTTGAAACAATCTTTCGAATGGCACAGAAATATCCGTACCGCCATATTTACTATCAATGGCATGATTGCGGTAAGATCGAGCCAAATAAAGTAGGTTTTTCATTTACCGGAAGCCAATCACTTGAATTGATTTTAGCTGCTTCTTCTAGAGCAGAGGATAAATACAAGATTTGAATAAACGGAGTATTCACAGAAGATACAATAAAGACGGAGCACTCAATGTGAGTAATGACCACAATTAGCGACGATTTTCTCGTGGCCTATTTGGAACTTTTGTTTAATGTCGACAAGAGCTTTTGCATGGAGCCCAGACAGCGTACTGTAAATATGGATTCCAAGCCACTTAATAACATTAGCACATCTTATTTCGGAAAAACTACATGGCGGTGAAAAAACTGTAGACGGTGATTTTACATTAAATGCTGGGCACTCATATTCATCAACATTCAGGGGCATTTTAATATTAAAAAAAAAGAGAAACAATATCAACCGAGCGGACTAGACCAGATATCGTTCTGCTAATCAACAATATATCATCTGCGGAAGCAACTTAGGAGATATCAGTGTAGCCTAGAAACAGGCAGATTCGATATTAGTCAACACATGATTAATGCACATCTTGAATAAATATAGGGTCGGCCCATATTTATTCATATTTTTTCGGCCACAAGCGATCCAAATCATCAGCCATAATTTAGTACAGTTCCTTACGACTTTTAACTCATAATCTTCCATTCCTATAGAACTACGTGTATTAGGACGCACTCAGATTAGACGGACAGTAACTTCTTCAGCGCGTTTTGAGCATTCAAAGATATGGTAATAATAGACGTTCAAATTGAATCGAGCTAAAGATGAGAAAGCACCATTTTAAAGCATAAAGAATGGGACTCGGACATTATTCAGCCGTCTAGCTAGAGTAGTAATATATTAAACATTATTAAAATTAGACCAATCCCTTTTGTAACACTACTTCTTTTCATTAGTGCCTACCCAATTATGGCTAGTCTCATTCACTAAAATGGTAATGGCTAGGGGTAAGTGGTCCCATTCATTTTCATCTACGCGCAAGGTTGAACAAGATATAGCAATAGACTAGATGCAATGATCATTGTTAGATAAAGCTCGACTGACATGATCATAGCTGTATTTAAGGTCTTTTTCCACGATTCGATGATTATTTGGGAGAGAAGGTAAGATTAGGTCAGTATGTATGGACTGATTAAGAGCATCATAGTTGAAATCACCCATAAAAATCCAATTGTAACCAAGCTTTCCTATGTCTGTGACAAGGTTTTTCACAGAGAAGCATGCGCTGGAAAATCGAGTGAGGAAAGCAGTGTGCACTAGGTCACAAGGCAAACATGGAGACCACACAATTACGATTTTTATTGCAATGAAATTGTTGCTAGATTTATAGAGGAAAGGCGAAAGATCTGACAAACTTTGACCCTTTGGTGCGTGGAGCGTTGGTAGTAAACACATTATGTGCAATGCTCCGTCACATTGAATTGGCACTGAAAGCGGGGAGAAGATGCTCTTGAAAAAATAAAATGTCTTGATCTGACACTTTCTGGTTAACTTTGTGGTCCTTATCTTTAGTTCCATTAATATTAAAGGAGCATAAACTCAAGTATCTTGATTCAATCATTTATAGATGCTGTTCTTCTAAGGCAGGACTTCACAGATCACATGGCGTTTGAGACCAAAGGACGCATGGGGGACACCTGTGCTGGCACATTTTAGATTCGATGCTTGACAGGGGTAAGTACTGGAGAATTTGTGCTGCCCAGCACAACAAGAATAGCGTAAGGACATCTCACAGTTGGATTTTGTGTGATTAGGAGACTGACACTTGTAGCAACAACTTGGTGGTCTCACAAACATGTGAGCTCGGAATACTTTATATTCCACTTTTATGCCAAGTCGCAACGCATTTATAAGCGCGACACCATCTGAAAAATTCCATCAATTTTAACTGCCATCGATTTTTTTTATGCGCTTCGTATTAATGACACCATCACAGCTCTTAAACATATCAAGATCAAAGTTTTCCCGTATACCTTGCAGCATTCCGTGGTACTTTTACTCATTCAACTTGCCGTCACAGTTATTCAGTACGTCAGGGATTGCTTCACAAAAATCTTTCGTCACATTCTATACTATGTTGTCTCATTTTCGCAAACATTCAAGCATATCATTTATATCCCTAAGTGAGGCCAGATCACTATTTCTTCCCCTGGGTGTTTTGTGAGGAGAGGCAAAAACCAGAGTTCTACTTTTGCGTTCTTTCTATCATTCTCATCAATAGAGCCAACAGCATGTTTACCTGCAGAATCATCAGTTCTTGCTTGGAGATCCACTTGTAAAATGTTGATCACGGATGAATAAACGGAAGTAGCGGATTGCTGTACCGAATCTGACACCTTGGTTTTTCTTCCTGACAAGGGGATTTCCAAGCTCATAATCTTAAGTCAGTACAGTAGCACGCAAATAGTGCGTACTAAAGATACCAGTGTTAACAATTACATTCCAAATTGTGTTCACCACACGAGAGCTAAGATGGAATCCAATCTAGATTGAGGGAACCCTTGAAAACAAATTAAATTCTATCATCCTCCATGACACAGATATGAAATCCAGTTTCTCTTAGTTTCACTAAGAGAAAAATCAACAAGTAACAAGTTTCACGAACAAAAATCAGCACGCAAAATGTTATATGGACAAAAATAAGCATGCTTTAAGTCCCATGAAAAAAAATCAGTTTCACGAAGACAAAGTTAAATCAATGTACAAGTTTAACGAAGAGAAAAAACAACATGCAAGAAATTTCAAGAACAAACAAATACAAAAAAAAACATGTTCCATGAACAAAAATCAGCTCGCAACCAGTTCCATGAAGAGAGTCAGTTTCCCGGGGAGAAAAATCAATGTACACGTTTATCGAGGAGATAAGTAAACATGCATGAAGTTTCACGAACAAAATCAGCGTGCAGCAAGTTCCACGAATAAGAATCAGCATGCGACAAGTTGCACGAAAAAAGTAAGTTTAACGATGAAACAAATCAATGAACACGTTTCATGAAGAGAAAAATCAACATACAACAAGTTTCACGGATAAAAATCAGCATGCAACAAGTTCCACCAACAAAAATATGCAATCAACAAGTTCCATGAACAATATCAGTTTCAGGAGGAGAAAAATCAATGGAAATGCTTCACGAAGCGAAAAATCAGCATGCTACATGTTTCACGAACAAAACTCAGCATGCAATAAGTCCCACTAACAAAAACTCTGCACGCAACAAGCTCCATGAACAAAATCAAAACATGCCACACGTTTCACAAACATAAATCAGTACTCAACAAGTTCTACGAACATAAACTAGCACGCAACAAGTTCCATGAACAAAATCAGTTTCGTGAGAGGAAAAAGTCAATGTTAAAATTTTACGAAGAGAAAAAAAAACAACAAGTTTCGCGAACAAAAATCGGCATGCAACAAGTTCCATGAACAAAACCAGTTTCATAATGAAAAAAATCCATGTTTGAGTTTCACGAAGAGAAAAAGTAACATGCAACAAGTTTCACGAACAAAAATCACCGCGCAACAAGTTCCACCAAAAAAAACAGCGCGCATCAAGCTTTACGAAGAAAATCAGTTTCACGATGAGAAAAATCAACATGTAACAGGTTTCACGAACAAAATTCAGCAATTAACAAGTTCCACGAACCAAAAAAAAACAGTACACAGCAAGCTTTATGAATAAAGTCAGCTTCACGAAAAGAAAAAATCAGTGTACCAGTTTCCCGAAGAGAAAAATGAACATGCAACAAGTTTCAAGAACAAAAATCAGCACTAAACAAGCTCCGCGAACATAAATCCGCACGCAACAAGTTCCATGGACATAATCGGTTTCTTGAGAGGAAAAATAAATCAGTGTACAAGTGTATCAACATGTAAAAAGTTTTGCGAAAAAAAATCGGTATGTAACAAGTTCTGTGAACAAAACCAGTTTCATAATGATAAAAATCAATGTATGAGTTTCACGAAGAGAAAAATTAGTATGTAAGAAGTTTCACGAATAAAATACAGCGCGAAAGGAGTTCACAAAAAAAAATCAGCACGCATCAAATTCCATGAAGAAAATCAGTTTTACGAGGAGAAAAATCAATGTACAATTTTCACGAACAAAAATCAGCACGCAACATGTTCCTTGAACAAAATCAGTTTCAACAGGAGAAAAAATCAATGTACGAGTTTCTCGAAGAGAAAAATCAAAATGCAACAAGTTCCAAGCAACAAAATACAAGCATGCAACAAGTTCCATTAATAAAACCAGTGTCGCGATGAGAATAAAACACCAATATACATGTTTCATAAAGAGAAAAAAATATATGTAACACGTTTCACAAGCAAAAATAAGCACGCAAAAAGTTCACAAAAAGAAAAATTTACATTCAACAAGTTTCACGAACAAAAATCAGCACTCAACAAGTTCCACGAACTTAAATCAGCACGCAACAAACTCCATGAACAAAATCAGTTTTGCGAGGGCAAAAAATCAATGTACAAATTTCACGAAGAAAAAAAACAACATGCAAAAAGTTTCGTGAACAAAATTGACACTCAACAAGTTAAATGAACAAAACCAGTTTCATAATGAGAAAAATCAACGTTTGAGTTTCACGAAGAGAAAAATTAACATGTAACAAGTGTCACGAAAAAAAAAATCACCGCGCAACTAGTTCCACCAAAATAAATTCATCACGCATCAAGTTGCATGAACAAAATCAGTTTCACGAGGAGGAATATCAATGTACAAGTTTTACGAAGAGAAAAATCACGTGTAACAAGTTTCACGAACAGAAACCAGCATGCAACACGTTCCACGAACAAAAAAAACAGCTCACAGCAAGTTTCATGAATGAGTTCCTGATTTATGGTGGTTAGGTGCTCCTGAGGAAGTTCCTAATTTATGATAGTTTCACGCTTTAAAAATAAAATATTCTATTTTATTTTTACTCATTTTTTGTTTAATAGAGTTCCTTACTTTTCTTTGAAAAACTTATTTTGTGGAAAGTTTTTTTAATTAGTTTCTGTTCGTTTTATATTGACATAGTCTTTTCAAGGAATAAGAAAATAATACTTTAAAACTTTTCGTTCTTTTAAGACTTTATAGTTTGGCTTGCTATTTGTATGCTGGAGAAAATATTTCAGCAATTTTTAACAGCATATACCCTTTTAAAAATCTGACCACAAATAGTAGTGTTTAATTTAGTTTCATACCTCCTCTAGTTGACCTGAAATGGAAGACTTGATACCATTCGCAAAAAAATCTGTTTACTTTTTTTGATAGCTTGGATACACTTATGCTATTTTGAGTTGGTTAAATTTTAAGAGCAGATGTAGCCCAAAAAGTTGGAACGTAATGCCCTCAGTCTCTCTTGGGATACTGCTGAGATGCCTTATTGGGAATTAGCATTAACACAGTGCATTTGCATTTGATCTTAAGGCAACATTTAGTTTTTAAACATAATGGGCGAATGGGAAGGTGGGCCTTGGAGGGGGATTAGTTGCCCTCCAATCACTTTTGACTATTAAAAAGGGCATCAGCCCTTTCTATTTTCAATTGAATGAGCCTTTTTCGAAGTTCCCACGACAACTCCTTCGATACGAAGTGCCCTGGTATAAACAACAACAACAACAAAAAATAATACATTATACCCACATCAATCTTTCATAGGCAGCGCAACAGCGCTGCCTAAGCAAAGAACGATGTTGGCACAATGTATTATTTTTTTCCATACCCGGGCACTTCGTATCGAAGGAGTTGTCGCAGAAACTTCAAAAAGGGCTCATTCAATTAGAAATTGGAGTGGCTAGTGCCTTTTTTAATAGTCGAAAGTGATTGGAGCACAACTAGCCCCTCCCCCCCCCACGCTCATCATTCCCCCAAACACATCCAATCAAAATTTTGAGATAGCCATGTTGTTCAGCGTAGTTAATTTCCAGATAGACAATATATTTTTGAGGAGGACACTCCCCAACAACCCTCGGGGCAAGTATTTCAAGTTATGCCCTGAGGGCATATAAGAACGATGTTGGCACAATGAATTATTTATTATTTTTTTCCTTTAGAGCAGAGCACTTCGTATCGAATAAGTTGTCGTAGAAACTTCGAAAAGGGCTCGTTCAGTTGGAAATTGGAGTCGCTTGTGCCCTTTTGTAATAGTCAAAAGTGATTGGAAGGCAACTACCACCCCTTCCACTCTCACCATTTCCCGAAACACATCCAATCAAAAAGTTTAGATATCCATTTTGTTCAGCGTAGTTTTTTTCCATATAGAGATTATGTTTTTGGAGAGGAAACTCCCCCCCCCCCCAGCCTTCAAGGCAAGGGCTGTAAGTTATGTCCTGGGGGCATATAAGATTTTTATAGAAGGCGTTGTCGTAGAAACTTCACAAAAGGCTCATTGGATTGAAAATTCAAAGGATTAGTGCCCTTTTTAATAGTCGAAAGTGATTGGAGGGCAACTAACCCCCCTCTCGAACATACCAAAAATAAGATTATAGAAATTGAAAAATTTTAAAATGTTTTCAGTGTTTGTGTTTAGTTTTAAAAATAGAGGGTAAAAGCAAACATTATTTAATAATAGAATAAGATATTTAGGATATTTTTAGTTTGAATAAGTAATGTAAATAAGGTATTTAGGATAGGTAGGTATTAAGTGTGAATACGAAATGTCATTAAATAGTGTAGTATATTTCGTGGATTTGCATGGACCGCTAGGTAGCGTGTAGAGAAGGTTGAAATATTTCGTATATTTCGTAGATTTGCGTGGACCGCCAGGTAGCGTGCAGAGAGTGTTAAATAAAGTACTTAATCGGGTAATTGTTTGTTTGTTTTTTTTTTCTTTTTTTGGATGTTTTTTAGTGGAGCTGTTGATGGTTGTTTAATAGTATTTTGTTGTTTGCTTTGTTTTTGCGTGTGTGTGCTATTTTACTTACTTAGTTTAAATTACTCGTGTTTAAGCATTGTGAAAAAGGAAAAAAAAAAATGAGTGTACAAGGAATTATAGGAAAATAGGGGAAAACCTTGAAATATGTTCAAAAAATACAGCATTTATGAGTTTCACGGCATTTACAGATGACAACCTGCCAACTGAACTTGAGATACATAGATGGATGAAACAGAAAGGTTTGCGAAAAGAAAATCTGATAGGCATAGATGCGTCAGGTTTGAAGTTCAAGAAAACAATTTTTGTTAAATTTACAAACTGTGAAGAACTTGAGAAGTTTTTGGACCAAAGAAGAAACGGAATGCTCCCATTCGCAAAAAAGGGTGGAAAAGTAAAATATGTAATTATTGAAAGCTGCGAGGATAGACCTAGCTACGTCAAAATCGAAGGAGTACCATTTGAGATGGAAGGGTCAACAGTTCAAAAAGCATTGACGGGCTACGGTATGGTGCTAGAGTGTAAAAGGGATATCTACCAGGAAGGTGAATATATAGAAACGTCAAAAACAAGATTTACAGCGAAAATGAAAATAACTATGAACATTCCATCTTTTGTTTTTGTGGATGGACTACGATTGCGAGTAAGGTACGATGGACAGATAAGAACGTGCGCCAGATGCAACCAAGAAGAACATATGGCGGCGGAATGCTCTGTATATCCATCAAAACCAGCCACAAATCAAGGAAAAGAACGGGAGATAGTCCAACTGAATGATTATGTGTCATATCTATCCTTGACAAAAGAAGTAAAGCGAAAAGGTTCAGAGGTGGTTAAAGACTTAAGCAAAGATGAAAGAAAATTGAACAAAAAGTAGAGTGAGAACTGCAGAAAATGAGAGAAGAACTAGAAAAGAAACAGAAAACAGAGACAGAAAACATAGAGGCTACGAAGAAAGAAATTAGGAAAAAAACTAAAAAGAAGACAGGTAACTAAACAGTAAGCGACGAAGATAGTGAAAAAGAAGAAGAGATCACAGATATACGACCTCGTAGCCAACCTACACCAGGAGTAAAAACAAGGGGGATGAAAAGAAATAAAAACAGACGGTTTAAGAAAAACGAAGAAAAAGAGAAAGAATCTGGAATGTTGAAACGTATCGAAAATATGAAACTATGCTGAATAGCATTACACCGGTGCTGATGGTGGAAGAGTACGTGGATAATACACTGGTGAATATGGTAGAAGTAGAAATGAATACGTCAACATTATCTAGTGGCTCAGAAAAAGAGAACAAGAAAGAGAAGACTGGTGAAGAAGAGGAGAATGAAACGAGATTAGAATTGAACCCAAAAAACTTATAAGTCTAAATGTAAATGGAATGAAGCAAAGAAAGAGCCAACAGCTTTTAAGAGATTTTCTGATGACAGAAAGTACAGTAACAGAAAGGACAGTAAGTCCTTTCTGTCCAGGACAGAAACATGAACAGAACATTTCTGTCCAGAAATGTTCTGGACAGAAATGTTCTATTTCTGTTTCTGTTCTGTTCTATTTCTATTTCTGTCCAAGAAACATTTCTGTCGAGGACAGGAAACATCCTTTCTGTGGCAGGACAGAAAGTATGGTAAACATAGAACACAAGATAGTGTCTTTCACGGACCACAATGCAGTGTTAGTGACAAACAAAAATGAAAAAATACAAGGAAGAATATAGAAATCTACATGGAAAATGAATACTGAAGTCTTAAGAAGTGATGAATGTAAGACAAAGATAGGGAAGATATTGAAATCGATGAAGGAAATACATCCCAAGCTACTACCCGAATACTGGAAACAGACGATGAAGTCCAGAATTACGCAAGAAGTAAAGACAATTTCACTAGAATTATCAAAAACTAGTGATGAGTATCTGAAATTTCTTTATAGAATAGCTTATGAGCTAAAAAGAGAGATAAATGAAGGGAGAAATTCAAATAAGGAATATTTCGAGACTCTATTAGAAATAAGAGAAATAGAACAAAACAAGACAGAAGCCTTTGGATAAGAGCAAAATGCGAGGACCAGATAAGGAATAAACAACTAACAACAACACTTAGTTGAAAGGAGAAAAAGCAAGCAGAAGAAACTAATCTTAAAAGAGTCAAAAGGAAAAATGGGGAAACAACTGAGAAAATGGAAGATATCATGGAAGAAGTCAAATCCTTCTTCAAGAATGTATTTACAAGAGAGACAGAAGAAGAAAAGGAGAGACTGGACGAATTCTTTCGGACGATTGAATATAATCAAGTGACAGAGGAAGAAAATAACATACTAACGGTGAAATTAACAAAAGAAAAAAAAAGTTATAATAGAGACGGATAATAATAAAACACCAGGACCTGATGGAATACCATACGAATTTTATAAGACACATGTCGAAGAAATCTCAGAACATCTGGCAGATATTTTTAATGAATTACTAAATAACGATGATATCAAGATACAGTGTTTAGGGATGATAAAATTAATACCGAAAAAAGGTAGCCCTGAGGACCTCAACAACTGGAGGCCAGTTAATATCACAGACTGCGATTACAGAATTATGTCTAAAGTATTAGCAAACCGTCTAAAAAAGGTGCTACCATCCATACTAAGTGTAAACCAAAGAGGAGGACTAGAAAACCGTAAAACAGCAGATGTATTGGCTAGTATAAGAGACGTAATAATACAAGCAGGAAGTCGAAAGAAAAAAAGAAAATAAAATACAGGATAACGAGTTATGATATTAAAAAGGCCTTCGATAAAATAAGAAAAAACTACTAGTGTGGATCATGAATTACTACGGTTTCCACGAGAGATTCACAAAATGGATAAATAGGATAACTGAAAAAATACTACAGGTAATTTGTGTGAATAGCGATGTTACAGGAGAATTTGAAGCAGAAACTGGAGTGCGCCAAGGATGCCTTCTGAGCCTTTTACTGCTTGAAATATATTTTGACCCGTTACTTAAATATCTAGAAAAGGATATAAATGGCATTATAATTTAAAATGTGGCAATGACGTTGAACAGTTTTGTAAATGATCTGACAACGTACACAGAAACTGAAGATGATTTGAAAGTGGCCGTTCAGTGCATAGTAGAATATTGCGACATCTTCAAGCTACAGCTCAATAGAAATAAATGTAAAATGCTATCACTAGGAGACGAAGTAGAAGAGGTGTTTGAGGGGATCCCGAGAAATGAAAAAACTAAAATATTAGGTATATTTTTTCAAAGAAGTTGGAGCCGAACGGAAAGTGAAAATTGGATAAATACAATATCTAAATTCAAAAATGTCCTTAGAGAAGGATATGGAAGAGGTCTGACGGTTCACCAGAGAGCCCAGTATGTGAATACTTATGCTTGCCCAGTTTTATGGTATCTGTTCTTTGTTTCACAACCCAAAAAGACACATTTAAAAAAAATTGTGAGTGCAATTTACCAGTACATATGGAATGAAAAATTTCCATCTAAATTGAAAACAGACAACATTTTCATATACAGAAATCATGAAGATCTTCAGGTTATACATGTGGAATGTAAGATGAAAGAATTGTTTATTTAGGACAATGTTGGAACAAGTGATAAGGAAAAATGAATCACCAACAAGTGCTTGGTATGAAGAATGGAAAAGAAAAGAAAAGAAATATCCTCCAAAATATAATCAAGCATTCGAAGAAATTTATGAAATAGAAAAATTAGGAATGTCGCTTGAGATAAATGCGAAAATTGACAAAGTGAAACTTAAGGAATATTATGAAAAATAAGCAGGTTCCTCTACTAAAATAATTGAAAATGGTAGTTATAGTGAAGAAGAGGTGGACAAAAGTTTCATACTATTAGAAAGTTGCCTGTTGCCGCCAAAAGTTAAAGAACATATGTTTTTCTTTATGCATAATTTGCTACCCACAGAAGAGTCGAAAGTAAAGATGAATATGAGTGGTAGTAATGGACTCTGTGTAGCGAGAATAAACTAGAAACGCAATATCAAGTAATGTTAGAATGTGAAAAACAAGAAACAAATGTAGCAGGACTGAGGAATTTATTGACAAGTGGTTACAGGTAAAAAAGAATAAATTAATTTAGAGAAAGCTGTTTACGTAAAAGTAGATGATGAGTTCTGTACAAGGACATTAGTGTACATAGTATCACTTTTTTGTTATTACACGTGGAAGCGAAAAGAAAAGCAGAAGGAAGACTATGATGTGATAAATCGTGTGGAAACAGAATGGAAAAGAATAAGGATTATGAAGTTTAAGAAAATAGAGGACGCGTTTGGTATAAAGTAGAAGGGAATAGTTTATGTGTCTTGGTGGGCAAGGATGTGTTGTTAAAAAAAGCGAAAAAAAATAATAATAATAAAAGGAGAGTTGAGAAAAATTATAGGTTTTAAGGTTTTATATTTGTAAGATTTTAGTTTTTTCATTTTGTGGTAAGGATCTAGGTAGAAGACTAGAAAAAGGAGTTTTTAATTTTGGTATAAAAAATAAAGGAAGGATGGAATATATTTTTATGGAATAAGATTAGATTTTAATTTAAATTTTTCGAACTTTTAAGGATGGGTTGGATTTTAGAGTTTGATTAGAATTTTTAGATTATAATAGTTAGATTCAGGATTTGTTTAGTATTTTTAAGTAGATTTAAATTTAATTGAATAATTAGAATGTATGGGGGTTAAGATTGAATAATGTAAAAATAATATAGGAGTTTGTATGATGTTAAAAAAAAAAAAAATCATAAGAGTTTAGAATTGAAATATTTGGGACTTAGAATGTAGGGTTTAGATTTGAGGTCTTAGATTTGATGAGTTAGGTTTGAATTAGTGGAGTTTATTTCATGAAAAAAAAATTGAGTAAATTTTTAGGGAATGTAGAAATAATATAGGAATTTTTATATAGTTTTTATAAAATTCATGTTATGAATTTTTAGATTATAGATTTTAGATTCGATAATTTTTTTAATGACTGTTTGGAATTTATTTTAAACTAGTGGATTTCATATTTTATATGTTCAGGGGGATACGATTCACCTGGATTGTGAAATATTTGATTTTTTTTAGGATTATTGTAGCTACCTAACAACGCAAGGCAGGTAGCTAGAATCAGAATTTTGAAATTGTTGCATGGTAAATTAATGGATGGAGAATCGTATGAATGAAAAAAAAATTTGGAAAAAGGTAGATAGAATATACTAGGAGAGAAAAATTTATGTATGTGAGGAATTATAAAAGTGGAAAGCTATGGAACGTCGAGTAAGAGGTAGGATAGATAGGTAGTAAAGTGAAGGAATAGTAGAGAAATAGGGACAACACTTAGATTACAAATAACCAAGGAGTGTTAGATCAAACAAAACAAAAAAGAAACAGGATTGATTTTTTTTTTTTTTTAAGGAGTATGAAAAGGAAACAATAACCGGTTTGATTCTATCCATTATATGAAGTATCACCAACCTATTACTAAGAAATCGAAAAAGAAAAGGAAACGTAGAAAGGAGGACCAAATACCACTGGATAAAAGAAAGAAAAGAAGATGAATTTAAAATATGCATTAGAAAATACTTTTGTATTTTTTCAATATTATAGTCTACTTTTGATAAAAAAAAACTCTCACGCCCAACTTTTCCCCAAGACATCCAATCAAAATTTTGATATAGCCATTTTATTCAACGTAGTTTTAAGTTCTGTAAATTAGGTCATTGAGGATGACGACCCCTTTACAGCCCTCAGGGCAAGGGTTGTACGTTATACCCTGGGGACATATAACGTTTTTATAGAAGGCGTTGTCGTGGAAACTTCAAAAAGGGCTCATTGGATTAAAAATTGAAATGGCTAGTGCCCTTTTTAATAGTCGAAAGTAATTGGAAGGCAAATAACACCCCTTCCCCACCCATCATTTCCCCAAACACATCCAATCAAGATTTTGAGATACCCCTTTTGTTCCACGTAGTTTAAAGTTCAGGAAATCATACCTTTGAGCAGGACACTCCCCCCATCGTCCTCAGGGCAAGGGTTATAAGTAATACCCAGGGGGAATATAAGTTTTTATTGCAATCTTTGTGGTAAAAACTTGAAAATGGGTTCATTCGATTGGAAATTCAAAGGTCTAGTGCCCATTTTAATAGT
>JAQQPU010007476.1:1617-38741 GCA_029168905.1 Artemia sp. Kazakhstan ARC1039 | reverse complement strand
ACAATTGACCATTGCCTATTTGAATGTAATATGCTGACGTCTGCACAACATACCTTCCTTTGTAAACTGTTAAAATGCTTCAAACACCACAAAATCTCACTATCAGCCAAGAGCCTAGCCAACTATACCTGCACACAGAGCACAGAAATCGATATCTATCATCTTATATTTGAACTCCTTGAGTCAAAAGATCTACTGAAAGATATCTGAGAATATCTAATAAATAAGAGACAACCAAGCCAGTAGCTGTGTAGCCCACAGAGTGAAGCAAAAAGAAAAGGGCTAAATAGTACCAACTGAATAGCCCGCCTGCTGTGAATTAGAAGAAGAAAGAAGAAAAATTGCCATAATTCAATTTTAAATTTAAATTGAATGGAAATTATCAGGTTGGTTAGGTTTTTATATTTTTGTCATTTTTAAGAGCTCAAAAAGGGCTTAAGTTTGAATTTTTTATATAAGTGATTATTATATTTGTAAAGAGCATAAAAAAGGCATTGCATGTTGTATTCACTTTATTTTTTAAGTCAATAATATGATTTGCAAAAAATTTACCCCTGACCTGTGATGACCTTTAAAAATCTGTGTGTTATAAAAGTGAAACCTAGCAAAACATCTTCTGCTTAAATGAAGCATGACAAAATTGGATAAAATTTCACTTTAGCTACTTTTGGCTATCTTGGAAAGGGGTTAGGTTAGGAAAATGAAACTTTCAGGGATGGGTCTACAGGTTAATGTCCCTGGAAGGTATTTTGAAGTACCTATCTCCACTCCTTCTCCATCTAGAGGGTCATGAAATCTGCCTACATGACAGGACCCTCCATCACATCTCCATTGGATCTCCCTGAACAGTACCATCTTTGTTAAAAAAAAACAATATACTTCCTACAGGGAATTATGTCTGAAAAATTCTCTTTATCAACACTTTACCTTAATTTTCAGTTATCAGTTTCTTTTTCTCTGGCTTTAGTTCTGAAAATGCAATTTCTGTTATTTGAGTAGAAATATAAAGCCCTATCAATTTTTTTTCAAAATTTAGGAAATGTATTTGCACATTGTTAAAACCTTTTAAATTGGGATTGAGCAAATTTGTAAAGCTGAAACAAATTTTGTTGTACTTTATTTTAGCAGAAGAGCTATTTTGGTAGGTTTTACTTTTATTACACATATTTTTAAAGGTCATCAAAGGTCAGGACCCTCTAGAGGGAGAAGGAGTAGATATAGGTACTTCAAAATACCTTCCTGGGACATACTTTAGCCTGTAGACTACTACTACTACTAACAACTCACCACAGCACCAAGCCGCCTGAGGCCAACACAGCTATGCACGCTCTTCCTCCCCCCAATCTATTCAAAGCCTCCCTTTTTACACCCACCCACGAAGTTTCCATTTCCTTTAAATCTTTCTTTATGATGTCCTCCCACCCCAGATGGGGACAACCTGCTTTCCATTTAGCCCTAGATGGTTGGCTGAAAAGAACAATCTTCGACAATCTGTCATCCTTCATCTGCAAAACATGCCCTAGCTACCTCAACCTTTCTTTCATTATAGCCCTAGAGAGCAGTATATAACCACACATATAGCCTATTGTTTGAAATACAGTCAGTCAGCCAGGTACCCAGAACAATCCTTAAGCAATTTCTCTGGAAAACAACTAGCAAATCTTCATCTGCTTTTTGGAGTGTCCATGCTTCAGAGCCATATTTGACCACTGTCATCACTGTAGCTTCTAATATTCTAACCTTGGTTTGCAGACTTATCTTCCTATTCTTCCAGACTTTTTTTTAACTGTGATAAAACACCCTGAGCCTTGGCTATTCTATATTTAACATCTTTACTGCTCCCACCATCTTTAATAATAATACTACCAAGGTAAGTGAAACTGCCCACCTGCTCAATCTTTTCATTACCCAACGTTGCCTTTTCATCTTCACTTATTCCTAGCCTTAGTGACTTAGTCTTCCGAACATTAATTTTCAAACCAGTTCTAGCACCCTGAACTTGCAAAACCTCTAAAACTTCATTCACTTATCTCACACTTTCATCTAGGATGCTTAAATCATCAGCATAATCCAAGTCCAGGAGACTTTTTCCTCCCCATTTGATTCCATGGTCTCCCATTACCTTTCCTGTGCTCCTTAAAACAAAGTTCATCAAAATAATCCATACAAAGGGGGATAGAACACAACCCTGCTTAACTCCTGATTTAATACAAAACCAGCTGCTAACCTCATTTCCTACCTTAACCACAGCAGTGTTATTCTCATACATAGCACTAATCACTTTAATGTATTTGTCTGGTATACCATACAAGGATAAAACCTTTACTAAAGCTCTTCTATCAACAGAATCAAACGCTTCCTCATAATCTATAAAACTGAGGACCAAGGGTGTTTGAAAACTCAGGCACTTCTCAATTATTAGCCTAAGAGTGAAAATTTGGTCGACACATCCTCTACCTTTTCTAAAACCGCACTGCTCTTCTCTTAAAGCTTTGTCCATGGCATCTCTCAGTCTAAAAAGTATCATATCACTAAGTAATTTAACAGAGACAAGACTAATGCCTCGATAATTACCACACTCACTTTTATCACCTTTCTTATAAAGTGGCTTCATTAAGGTTTTCCTAAAATCGTTAGGTACTTCCCCTTGTTCAAAAATCTTATTCATAATCTTCAGTAACTTATTTCTAACCTCAGAGCCACCATATTTAAGAAACCCATTTACCACCCTATCAGCACTTGTGCCTTATTATTCTTTAATCTTTTTAGTAGTGTTGCTAATTCCTCCTCACAAAACAAATCTTCCTTCACATCCAAGGTATCACAAACTTTTTCATTTTCCTCTATATTTTTTCCTGCAACTCTATCTTGGTTAAGCAAATTCTCAAAATGTTTGGCCCATCTGTCTTTAGTTTTTTCCTTATCGCTAATTGCAACCCCATTCCTATCTTTAACTGGGCCAAGTCTGGATTGACTACTCCCTCTCAATTTGTTAACGTGCCAGTACAATATTTTACTATTATGCCATGTAGCTGCATCTTCCAAATAACCCTGTTAAGCCTGTAGACCCATCCCTGAAAGTTTCATTTTCCTATTCTAACCCCTTTTCAAGATAGCCAAAACCAGCTAAAGTAGAATTTTACCCAAAATTGTTTTCTGCCTCACAACTTTGCTCAATCCCAATATTTAAGGTCTTGAAAATACACAATTATATTTCCTAAATTTTGAAAATAAAAACAATGATATGGCTTGCAATTCTGCTCAAATAACACAAATTGCATTTTCAGAACTAAAGCCAGAAAAAAAAGAAACTGATAACTGAAAATTAAGGTAAAATGTTGTTTTGTCAAAATTTCAATAGGTAATAGACCTATCATGTAGGCAAATTTCAGGCCCCTCTAGAGAGAGAAGGAGTAGAGGTAAGTACCTCAAAATACCTTCCCAAGACATACTTTAGCCTGTAGACCCATTTCTGAAGGTTTCACTTTCCTAACCTAGGGTAAAAAAACAGTATCCAATTGAGTAAAATTATGTAAAAGTAAAACCCTCACATTTTGTTTCCAAAGAGGAATTGAGAAGAATTGTATATATCAGAGAAAAGCTAATAATCTAAGCTGTATATTAATATGGGTTTTATTAAAATTATTTAAGATCAAACACTTGAAATTATTAGTTAATTGACTTACCTACAAGGACCTCTTTTTGGAAATACCAATTATCCTATTTTGATGTATATATCCTTTTAGTGTTTCAGTTTTATTCACATATTAACAGAAAGCTGATTTTCTTCTGATTCTGAAAATGTAACTTTTATTGCTTGATATTTATTCTATAAATCACAAATATTAGATATAATTTTTTCTTTTCAATTCCTTGTCAAGCAGAGACCATATTTTTAATTTCTGCTGACAAGTTATTAGTGAAAATTTGACCAAGAAGGCAGAGTTCTTGTTGCTGTCCTCACATTGCATTATGCTGTAATAAGATAGGGGTAGTCCAAAAACCCATTGCTATTTTTCCAGAATGCCAAAGAAAAGTGGTCTTTCCCAAAAAGAGGTCTTTTACCCTAACCCCTATCCAAGATTGAAGAACTTTCTAATCAGTGGAAGCAAATAAAATACCAAGTTTGAAATAAGTCAAATTTATATGGAAATAGTTTGATTCTTTAACCAAGGTTGTGCTTGATTTGGATTCTGTGATCCCAGGAACAGTAAGAAAACATAGTTTTTAATTCTTCTCATATAATTTGTGTTGAAGAATAGATTTATTTAACTGGAGTTGCCTTATAACATTATTCTTCTTCTATTTCACAGCAGGCAGGCTTTTCAGTTGATACTATTTAGCCCTTTTCCTTTTGCTTCACTCTGTGGGCTACAGAGCTACTGGCTTGGTTGTCTCTTATTTATTAGATATTCTCAGATATCCTTCAGTAGATCTTTCGACTCAAGGAGTTCAAATATAAGATGATAGATATCAATTTCTGTGCTCTGTGTGCAGGTATAGTCGGCTAGGCTCTTGGCTGATATTGAGATTTTGTGGTGAATGAAGCACTTTAGCAGTTTACAATGCAAGGTATGATGTGCAGACGTCAGCATATTACATTCAAATAGGCAGTGGTCAATTGTTTCATTATTCATAATACAATACCTGCAAAGAGGGGACAGGGGAACTGAACCACTTGAATTAGGAAACTGATACGAGAATGCCTGAAAGTTTAGTCCATTTGTTCCAGAACGAATTCTATGATAAATTTTAGAAAAATAATTATTGGGATAGGGGGAAAGAGTAATATTTTTCTTATTAAACATAATATCTGATAGTCTCCATCAGTAAATATCTCTACTGGGGATTGGTCTCCCACTTGGCTGGTCAATATTTATAGCATTTTTTGCTATGTCATCAACCTGATGATTACCACTTATACCAGAGTGGCTAGGAATATACTGAAGATAAGTTCTTATGCCACTTGAGGCAAGATTATCTATAATACTAAGACAATGATAAGTGTCAATATCCATCTTATGCTGAGGAGCTGAAGACAGCCACTCAAGGCTTGATAAAGAGTCAGAATAAACTATAATATTATTTGAATTAGCAATCAAGGGTTTATTTTCCATAAGGTGTTCTAATGCCATGATTATGGCATTTAACTCTGCAGACATTATAGATACATTATTATACAATCTGTCACCCATTGCAATTTTCAGGTGAGGAAGAAAGGCACTACTTGCTACCTTCTTATTCATTTTGGACCCATCAACAAAGATTTGGAAATGGTTTTTATGAGTAATTGTATTAAGTTCAGCAAATATTTTCTGGACAAAAGCGATGGGGGTTAAATCTTTAGTCCACTTTGAGAAATCAGTATTTGTTATGGGGATTGACCAATTCCATGGAGGGGATTGGGGGAAGGTAGGTGCAATAGACTTTGCGGGTACAGGGAACTTCTTCTGAATATTGGCATACTCATTTGCAATGCCTCTATACATGGCTGGATTTCTTAACCAATTATGTAGGGTGTGTGAGCTATTTGATTCAATTTTTGTAAGATGTTTTATCAAGAGAAAGCTACGTCTCTCTCTTATTGTTGTTAATCCACTCTCCATAAGCAGAAACTTGGTGCTTGTGGGTTTCCTAAGACCAAATATGAGATGTATTATATCGTTTTGTATTGTTTCAATTTTTTGCATCTGGGTCTTTGCACAAGCACCATAGATGATGAGCCCATAGTCAGTATGGTGTCTTATATGTAATTTATAAAACTGGAGTAGGGTTTTCTCCTTACAGCCCCAGGGTGTGGAAAGAAGTTTTTTTAGTATAATTGTTTTTCTGTAGCATTTTTTATTGTGTTTGAAATGTGGAGGTGGAAATTAAGTTTTTGGTCAAGCATGAGAGCTAGGTAATTAATATGATTATCTTCTGGAATAGTTGTTCCATTTAGAGTTAGTCTTGCTTTAACATGATTTTGCTTTCAGTGAAATTGGATTATTTTTGACTTGGTAGGTGCAATGGATAAATCTGAATGTTGAGAGAATTTTTCAAATTGGAAAAGTGACTTTTGCAGCTTAGATTGTGCAATCTCAAAGGTTTTTCCAGTTGACCATTGTACCGGATCATCAGCCTATTGTAGATTCGTGTGGGGGATGTTCATGTCCCAGAGATATAGGGCAAAGAGGAGGTAGCTGAGGACTGATCCCTGAGGAAGGCCTTTGGTTATTGTCTTTCGTGATGAAGAGGCTGAACCTACACAAACAAGGTGAAGAGGCTGAACCTACACAAACTATGAAACTTTGCAATTCTATGAAAGATTTTATAAAAGATACTAGCTGGGGGAGGGGGGGTAGTCCAAGGTTTGCAAGTTTAATTAAAAGGATTTGGTGGTTCACATTGTCATATGCCCCTTCAAAATCTAGAAAAGCTGCAACTAGGACATTATTTTTTGAGAATGATTCATTTATTGCATTTGTTAACAATATGAAAGCATCTGTTGAGGAATGGTGTTTCCTGAAGCCAGTTGGAGTGTGAGGGATCATATTATTTTTTTCAACAAACCAGAGGAGTCGGTAATATATCATTTTCTCCATTATTTTCCTCATCACAGGAGTAATCATTATGGGCCTATAAGACTCAGGGTTATTTTTGGGTTTATTCCTCTTTAGGATTGGTAGGAGGGATGAACATTTCCAGATATTGGGGAACATAGATGAAGCCCAAGCATCACTATAACAATTTAGAAGTTCCTGTTTGTATGAAGGGCTGAGATTCTTTGTCCATGTAGGGTGTATATTGTCATAGCTGCTGCTAGTCTTGGTCCTAATATGATGTATTGCATTATTCATTTCCTGGATTGAAAATGGGCTGGTTATATACTCGGATCCTGGGCAAGGTTGGTAACCTGGGTTCATAGGAATTGGGGGCATTTTGCTACAATTATTTGATGTTAGCTTATTAACAAAAAGAGTGGCAAATAGCTTCGCTTTTTCATTATCATTGTCATAATGGGTATTATTATGTATGGGGAAGTTGGATGGGAAGTGGGTTGGGGGAAGTCTTTTTCCCACAGATGTGGCTTATGACTTTGTGTATAATTGGCTCATGTGTTTCTCTGGAGAGATTATTTGCAAAATTATTCCAGTAGTTATATTTAGCATTTATTATGGTCCTTTTTAGATTAGATTCTGCTTGCAATTTTTTTAAATATGTAGTAGGTGATGGTTTTTTTAAGAATGTTCTCCTAGCTGCCTTTTTTGTTCTCCATTTATCTTGGCACTCATTTGTCCACCTTGCTTTGGGAATATGTTTAGGGAAGGTTTTCCTGGGTGTTGTCCTGGGGATAGCATGATCAGCTGTATTTATTAGTAAAGATGCCAAAACTTCAGCATGTGTGTCAGCTGTTGCATTTGAAATGCATCAATTTTGGGTGAAACTTGTAATTTCATCATTTAGCTTATTTTGGAACATAGGCCAATTTGCTTTAGTGTTGATATATTTGGAGGTATGTGATAGGGTTTCAGCAGGTTCGTTTAGGGAGCAAGCTATGGCAAAGTGGTCAGTACATAGACTATCAATTTTATTTATATAAATTTTATTCAAAATATTTAAAGACACAATTTGTAGGTCAATTGTAGAGAAATTGCCAGTTTTGGGGTTGAAGTATGTATTCAGGTTTGGAGGGGTAGCAACAGCTAATTCATTATTATTTGAAGTCATACGCTCAATGAACTTACCAGCTTTATTAGCTGGTTTATTCCCCCAGAAAAGGCTCCGGGCATTAAAGTCTCCACAAATAATGATATTTTTCAGCATATTAGAATTATTTATATAGCTGAAAAAATCCATGGCATCTGTAGTTTGGCCATTAGGGTTATAAAAGCTTATTATGTAAGTTTTTGTATTATTCAGCCAAACACTGATACCAATTGCATCAACATCATTTACAAAATCTGGAAAGTTGATGCCACAGAATTTTATATTATTTTTAACTATTAAAGCTACTCCACCTCCTTTTCTCTCTGATGATCTATCCTTTCTCAGGATAGTGTATCCCAGAGACTTAATTTGTTGATTTTGGGTTAAATTAGTTTCCTGGAGGCAAGCAATATTGATGGAATTATTATTCATAAAAGATATTAGTTCATTTAACTTATTTTCTGTAATTGATCTTATGTTCCACTGGAGTATTGATATGTGTTGTGTATTTGATTTATTTTTTATATGACTGTGTTTCAATTTTCAGTTTTGTTAATAGTAAAACAAGATCTTTTTTTGCTTGAATGAGCATATGATGAGGGAATTAGATTTTTGCCAATTCAGCAATGATTTTTGTTTTCTGTTGTTGTTGTATGTTCATGGCCTGAACTGCATTGCAGTTTAGAATGAATAAGCATATATTTAGGGTTTGCATGTTTGGTTGTGCATCCAGTTTGTCAGTTAAGGGATTAATTCCTGGTAGTGTTTCTGGTTTGTTTCTTGTTGGGAGGGAGTGCCAGGCTTACCTCATCTCTCTAGGCAAGGATGCTTGTTGGCTTGGTGATTCTTTCTGATAGAGATGTGAGCTAGGGGGCGTAAAGGATGGTGTTTTGTAAGGAGTACTTGATGCATTGGGAGTGTTTGATTTGGGAGTTTTATTTGGTTTCAATATAGGTTTTATTTGGTGTGACTGGGCAGCATTTGCTTCCATTGCTGCAAAAGGGTATGGAATGGCCTTCTCTGTTGCTATTTGAGTGTTATTGCTCTTTTCTTATATGCAGGGCATTGTGATTTATTTGTGGATTCATGTGGGCCTTTACAATTGATACAAGTAGGCTGAGTGTTGTTGCAAGTTGTCAACTCTTTAGGATGGGAGCCTTTACAATTACTACATGCTAGGAGAATTTCATTGCATTTATTTGCTGTGTGTCCCAGTTTCAGACACTTCTGACACTGGATAGGCTTTTGCTTGTATTCCTTGTTTGGTTTGCCCAAATAGGAATAACTTTTCTGGGATATTAATTTTTTCCTTCAGTGTAATTAAGAAAGATCTACTTGTTTTTAATCCATTAGAGTTGGGTTTACCCAGTTGAGTGATATCTTCTACAGGGATTGTGTTACCACCCCTATCTGAGAGCCCTTCTTTTAACTCCTGAATTGGTATTTCTTGGGGAACATTGTATACTACTATTTTTGTTGGGGATTGTTTTGGGTTCCATTTAGATGAATTAATTGGGATGTTCAAAATAGATTTTAGATTAAGTATTTAATCTGCTGATTTCTGATCTTGGACAGCTATTAGCAAAGATCCATCATGGTGAATGTTAAGAGAAAACATTGATTTTAACATTTTGAAAATTGCAACCCTTATTGTAGTAATCTTTGTTATTTCAAAGGGGGTATTAGGAGTAATTTTGAGGTAAATGCCTAAGTTTTGGGAAGGAGAAACTTGGACAGGGGGAGGGTAAATACTTTTGATTGGGGACGTTTTTTTTCCTTTTTTTGGAGCTCCTAGAAAGGACCTCTTGAAATCCATTATCATCTATGGTTACATTAGCTCCAACACTGATCATTGTCCTATTCTCAGAATTTGAGCTTTCATGTGAGCTTTGTGATAGAGTGCTTGCCCAGCTAAGATGGGGCAAAAATGGATCAATTTCATTAGTATTTGGGGTGGGATCTGGAGGGACCTTTTTTTAGGGGGAGTTCTTTGCATTGCCTTTTTGAATAAGCTTTAAGCTAAAAAGGAAAGGATATTAGTATGATACCAGACCGTCTGCACTCTACTGTAGGGAAAACTTCACCATCCACAAAAGAAGCACCACAGTATGGCCCTGAGGAGGATTTTGAGCACGAGGGGTTCAGTACAGCTACTGATTAATCGACACAAAAATTCACAAGAAATTTATTTTTAAAATTTCTTAAAGTGTTGCTGTTGTGACATTATTACTAATTTATGCTCTTTGTTTGGAAGCAAAACATTGTCATCTATAATAATTCTCAATAGCTGATTCTAGTCAGATCCTTATGTCTCAATAGCCCATGTCAGATCCTTTATATATATACAGAGTCTTTGAATAGTGAAATTTACCTACAATTAAAGTGAAGATCTGATGCTAGAGTAAAGAAATGTCTTCAGGACACTATTCTCTGTTGTTTAAAATTAAAATCCCCACCATTAACTAAAATTTCCAGTATTTCTACAATGCCAAACAATAGCAACTTTAAGCACTTTTCTTCCCCATCAATATCACTCCTGTTCGATTCACCTATGGTACACCTCTCCTATGAAGGCCTATGTCAGAGCGCCATCTAGAGGTCAAGGCGCAAACCAGTATTTTATTGTATTAGCGGGATTTGAGGCTCTTCTTGGGAGGAAAACGAGCAGAAGAGGGGAGGGCACCTGTTGCAACAACTGTAGAGGTACCTGCTGGGTTTTTTGACTCTTAAACTGCAGGGAATAGGTAGCAGGGCTCTACACTTTCCTAGTTTTCCTCAATGTAAAAGCTCCAAAGAATCTCTCCCATGCACAGGTTTGCCAGTGACCATTTCTGTGTGTATCTTGTCTGACACCAAAATTAGACGTGCAGTGTTACTACGTTGGTTTTTACAAAGTTATCACAATATAGCCAAATTGGACTGAATTTTTTTTTTGCCCAAAAATGAGTGCTGCTTCAAAGAGACTTTGTCAGTTGCCCAAAAAAGGAGTCGATCTTTGTTCAGCCTGTGATGCTAGCCTGCAAGATGAAAGCTATGCACTTCTATGTGATGGTTGCAAAAGGCAGGTTTGCACTGAATGTTTGAATATGTCAGACCCCAAACACAAACTGTTTACAAAAATGAGTTGTCACTTAGGATCAACCTGGTATTGTCCTATATGTGAGCAAAAAGGAACAGCTGCTTTGCCAGAAGTTATTCAGAGTATTATTACTGACTCTTTTGCAAAATTCCAGTCAGACTTGGAGGAGGAATTGAACACTCAATTTCAGGCACTTCTTAAACCTCTAAGTGAAAAAATTCAGGTCTTGGAAACTGAACTACAGGAAAAGTGTTCTCAGTCAGATCTGAAGAACAACGTTACCTTAGCAGTATCACAAGTTATCCCTAAAGCAAAAACTGAGCTGTTCAACAAACTTTCTATCCAGATTGGTTTGGTTTTGGACCAGCAGATTTCCGTAGTTGCGAGTCAAGTAACTAAGCGTGGACTTGGTGACTTAGTACAAAAAGAGAAAAACCTCATTTTGTTTGGGTCACTTGCAATAAGCCAGAAAGCTCAGAATAAAAGTGATCTTAAGTATGCCAATGAAGTTTTGCTGAATGAGTGTCCAGCTAAGTGTGCATTCTCTGTACGCCTGGGACGAAAACAAGGGAGTAGAAGTAGACAAGCAAAGGTTATTTTCAAGTCCCCCTTGATTGTGATATAGCAGCTTTTTTCCTTGTGAGCAGGATTGAGAATATTAAGGCTAACATACTGAATTTCCGTGTCGCACATGACAGAAGCAATGCAGAATTGGCTGAGAAGAAGAAGTATGATGAACTTAAAAAGGAGCTTACTGGGAAAGTGGCTGCAGGTGAAACCGGTTGGAAAATCAAAACGCGGAAAAATGGGCCAGAACTAGTGCGTGAAGAGAGTCTTTTTCGTCCCCAAAACGAATCAGAGATGTCATAGTGAACAGTTAGTTGTGGCATATACAAATGCAGATTCTTTATCATCAAAGTGGGATGAATTTGTTGCACTTTTTCAAAGCCGGAAACCCCACGTAATTGTTGTAACCAAAGTTTTGCCCAAGAATTGTGGTGATCCCTTTGTCCATTTTAGGCAACTAAGTGAATACGATTCTGTGCATAATATTAACTATGAACTAGGAGTTTGTTCTTCCCTGAGTTTAAAATATAAAGAAGTTGATTCTGTGTTTACAAGTCAAGGACATGAGGTAGTTAGTTTTGAGCTGAGACATCCGAGTTGGTCCCAAAGTGTGCGTATAGTAGTGGTTTACCGGAGCCTGTCTAAGAGTATTGATAGTACTTTTAAAGACGAGGGCCTGCTCAGCTACCTCACTTACCTTTCGTCAGTTTCATCTAACATTGTGATCGTTGGTGACTTTTAACGCCCCTGGTATAGATTGGTTATCACACAGTACAACATTATCTGATTTGAGTTTCAGGCATAAACTAGTACAGACACTTGGTGATAGCTTTCTCCATCAACATGTTAATGAGCCCACTAGGTTTTGAACTGGAATGAATCCATCTACCTTAGACCTTATTATAACTAAGCACCCAGCTGACCTAGAGAATTTAGAATTTCTGCCTCCTCTAGGTAAAATGGATCACGTGGTATTGTCTTTCTGTGTTAACGTGAACATTCCATTAAATCCCAAGTCAAAATTGTTATATGATTATTCTAGAGGTAGTTATGACAAATTTAAAGATTTTGTACATTATGTTGATATTGTTAGTGAGCTTCAGTGTAGTTCTATAGATGTAGATATAGCTTTTGAGTCTATCAGTGAAGTAGTAGTAGAAGGATGTGAGAAGTTTATTCTAAGGTATACTATTAGAGAGGGTATGAAAAAACGTAATAATCTGCCAAAATTTGTGCTTGAAGCAATATCTGCAAAAAATAGACACTGGAGAGCTTATTTATCAGCTGGGGATGATGAATCTTGGCGTGCTTACAAGAGGGTGAGAAATAGGGAGACGATGATCCTGAGGTCACACACTGAGTCAATGGAATCGCTGATAATTAGTTGCGCGCAAAGTTGTCCAATTATCACCCTATCTCGAACACGTCGATTTTTTCGAGAATTATGGAAAAAGTAATTGTGTATTGGATCCAAAATTATTTTGAAAAAAATAAATTGTGGAGCACAGCACATCTTAGTTTTCGAAAAAATCGACTGTGTAAGATGCAGTTAACAGAAGTAATCAATGATTTTCAAAAGATGGCTGATTTAGGTCAAAGTTTGATTGTATTTATATTGATTTTTGCAAGGCATTCGACTAGGTTTTGATATCCTTGCTGATGGAAAAGTGTCAAAAGTATGGGATTGGATGTAGAAGCATGACTTGGATTAAGGATTACCTAACTAATAACACAGAAAGTGAAGGTTGGTGAGGCACTATCTGAAGGGTGTGGAGTTCTAAGCGGGGTCCCTCAGGGTAGCTGCCTGGGACCAGTTTTATAAATGATTTACCACAGGTAATCCAACACAGCACCATTAAAATGTTTGCAGACGATGTAAAGCTATACAGAGGTGTCACCTCCGTGGTTGATGTGACACTTCTAAGGGGAGATTTGGAAGTATTGTTTGAATGATGTAATTTAAATTCTATGTTTGTTAAGCAGAAGAAATGTCATGTGATGAATTACTTCGCAAAAGATGTGGCATACTGGTACTTCATTGGTGACGTGTCCATGTGCCCTGTTAACTCTATTAGGGATCTTGGTATTATTTTTGATGATCAGCTGAGGTTTGATAAGCAAGCATCAGCTGTTTTGCGTAAAGCAAACTATGGTTTGCTTTGCATCAAAAGAGCTTTCAGAAGGTTTAACCTGAGAAGCTTTACCACATTGTATAAGACAATGGTGCACCCTGTTGTTGAATACTGCTCATCTGTGGGGTATCCGACTAGAAAATCTGATTCACTGTTGATTGAAAAGGTGCTAAGACGAGCGTCCAAATTTGTCCCCTATCTGAAATACCTACCTTATGAGTGGAGATTGAGTAGCCTGAGCTTACCATCTCTTCAATTTAGAAGGGACAGAATGGACCTTGTCAACACTTTCTGCATCATAAAGGGTATTGACCATGTGTCTTGGGAAGGCTTCTTTGAGTTTGGTCATTATTCATCTACGCGGCAGAACTCTTTAAAATTGTACCAGGCAAGGGTATCAAGGAAAGTTGGACAGAGTTCTTTTGTAAATTGTTCAGTAAAATCATGGAACACATCGCCCGACCGAGTAGTTCTGGTGAATGATGTTGCGGCTTTCAAAACAGCATTAGTTGAGACCTAGTTTTATGAAAGGCAGTACCTAGTACCGTGAAGTGTATATTTGTTGTAGGGTATCTTCGTTTTTTTTTTTTTTTTTGCTTTCGTTGTTTATAAGTGTTGCTCATGGTATGTAATTTGTGCTGTATGAGACAAGCCTATGGCTTATTCCATTTCTGATTAATAAACAAAAAGATAGCTAAAGTAGAATTTTAACTTATTGACTTACAAATAAAGTTAACAAACCACGTGATGCCTTTTTTTAGGCTCTTTCCAAATATAACAATCACTTTTGCTGTAAATGAATTTTATCCCCACCCCTAGGCGTGGCACCAATTCAGAGTATATATTTGCACTTTAGGGGGAGGGGGGGTTAAGTTTGAACTTACCTCTCATTTGTATAAGAAATGAAATTTATCTCCCTCCCCTAATGTTCAAATATAGTCTGAATTGGTATATTTAGGGGTGGGGGTAAAATTCATTTGTGAATATTATATTTGGAAAGTGCATAAAAAAAAGAATTGAGTAGTATGTTCACTTTATTTGTAAGTCAATAATATGAAAAGCAAAATACTTACCCATCCCAGATAGGCCTAGTCATGGGGCATGGGATATATAATATTTTTTTTCTCCACATTGGGGGGGGGGGACTGTCCCCCTCCACATATACAACACCCCTGTCTAGAACCAGGGTACTTTTGGAAAGCCCTCTGAATTTCTTGGTAAATTTGTTTGTTGATATATTAATTTGCTCGATATAACATAAACACTGGCTATCATTCAATGCTCTTTTCCAATTATGATACTTTCTACAATTTCAGATTTAGTTTTGAACCCTGAAATGGATTTTTGTGACACTGTGTTCCTTATTTTTGGACAGCCTAGTCAACTGTTAGTCTACTGCTACAAGCACCTCACTTCTGCACCAAGCTATCAATTGGTAATGCTATAGGAGAAGATCTCTTCTAAAGAAAAAATGGTATTAATGTATAATTGGGGCTAATGAGAAGCAAACACTATCAAATTCTAAAAACTACTTTAAAAAGCCAAAAATACAGGTTCATATCATTCCTAATAGCACTTCACTTTATTTCACCCTCAAGTACCCCACACTCTGTTGTGGAAATATAGGGCAGGATACTCAGTAGTTTGACAGCTAATCACTACTTCAATAGTTAAGGCAAGACCTCCAGTAGGCTAATTGGCCAGTGCCTAATCTTTGCCAGATGTTCTGATTAAAAGTTAAGGATAGTTGTGATTGGCTGATGATTAGTTCTAGATCAGGTGGGATTGGCTGACTATAATCTTGGAAAACATCTGGTGTTTAAAATTTGAACTTAGACAAAAGTTACCTTTACACTCTAGTTTATATAAATATAACTATTCTTTTTCACAGCACTTGTCTTAGATTAAGTCCATCCAAGGTTGACTGTGTCTGTCATTAACATCTGTTGTTCAAACTTTACAATCCTGTGTCAAAGATTAGACAGTATTTTCTAAGATTTGGCTCAAGCTTGAAATGTATGGCCAAGATTAGGCTCCACTGTTGTCTATCAGTATATTTGAAATTTTGAGTGTTGTGTATGGTTAAAATATTCAAACTAATGACATACTTGTTAAAAAGATTTTGTTATAAAATCTCTTATCATATCACCTAAAAAGTACACTATTTTGCCATTGGATTTGTCTTATCTTCTTAATAGGCTATGTATGCCTTGTTTGAATATTTTAACCCATATACAACACTCACAATTTTAAACACACTGATAGACAACAATGAAACCTAATCTTGTAGACATATTTAAAGCTTGTGCCTAATCTTGAAAATGCTGTCCAATTTTGGACATAGGATCTTAAAGTTAGAACAGCATCTCAAAATCACAGATAGATTCAATCTAAGACCAGTGTTGCGAAACAGAATAATTATTTTAAAATGAAATTAGCTGTAGTGATAACTTTTGTATAATTTCTAATTAAAAAAACAAAGTTTTTACAAGATTATAATCAGCCAATCCCAACTAGTCTTGTCCCTAACTATCATCCAATCTTAACTTTCTAAACATATATACATAATATTCAAAATCAAGAGCTTGTTGCCTATGTACAGTATATTTTTATTTGCACTTCAGAGCAAAATTAAGGTCCATACTGGATCTGCTGTGCTATATGTTGAGGATGTTGAAATTTTGTCACTGTGTTAGGGCCCAGTGACACACCATTAGAGAGGTCTGCTGGAGAGACACAATGTAAGCCCACTTGTTAAAAGTGACCCCAAGATAGGTATGGCCTGTAATGACCATTCTTCAGTGGTTTAAAGCTGACACCACCACACAATAGCAAATTTGGATAGAGTATGCAAGACGGTTGGTATGACAAGCAGCATCTAGTGTATTTAAGGCTAGTTATAGTACATTTAAGGAGACGAAGGCTTGAATTTTCTCTTGAGACTGCTTGTTGTCAGTGACCATGGAATTTTAGTTGTTCATCTATTATTACTCCTAGATCTCTTTCTTCAGGACTTTTCTAAAGCACAGATTTTGACATTGAATTAGGATCAGACATTTTGTACTGGCAGCAAGGGTTATTGTTACCAAAGTGAAGGACAGTGCATTTCAATATATTGAACTCAAGTAGCCAATCTTGTGCCCATGTTTGGATTTTAAGAAGGTCACACTGCATGCTTTGTTGATTAGGAGGTCAAAACAGCTTGGATTCATCAACATAGAAATCAAAGTTTTGTTTTTATTCCATTCACCATATTTTTAATTTATATGAATAATATTGTAGGACCAAAACAGTGCCTTGGGAGACTCTGCTTACAGAATCATATGCTCTGGAGAAAACATTATCATGATTGGCTGAGAAGAGTTGAACTTGCTGAGTCTGACATGTCAGAAAGTCCATGAACCAATTTACTTTGTCTGTGTGGGTTCCTGCTGCCATAAGTTTTAACCTGAGGTGGTTGTGAGGCACCTTGTTGAAGGCCTTAGCCTGATACAATAGAATCAGGTCCATAGGCATTTGCGAAAGTGTTGCAAAAACATTTGACAAAGTTCCGCATCTACACTTGAACATAAAATTTATTTCATGTGGAGTTAATGCAGACCTTGTGGGCTGGATCTCAGCTTTTCTTACAAATAAACCACAGAGAGTGAGGCTTTTTACTAATGAAAGAGAATCAATCCTCTCTGAGAGATGTGGTGTCACCAGTGGTGTTCTGCATGGTTGTGTCTTAGAACCTACCCTATTCAGTATCTATATAAAAAATATTTTTCAATTACCTACAAATCATCTAACTCTTTATGCTGATGACTTAAAGTTGTTTGGTGCAGTCAATATCAAGTCACTACACGCAAGTCTGAATGATATTCAAAATTGGGCAACAACATGGTACATGAGCTTCAATATTGACAAATGTAGTGGTGTTCATTTTGGCTAGTCCAACCCAGGCTTCAAGTATACTATGGTCAATCCAGCTGTAAATAATATTCAAGAGCTGCAAAGTGTTGATGAAGAAAGGGACCTTGGAATTGTTGACAACTGGTGTAAATTCCATTCAAACTTCAAGAAGACTGTGTCTCATGCAAAATCTGTCCTAGCACTCTTAAAAAAAACTATATCCAGTACGTCTCCCTATGTTTTTGTGAGGTTGTACATGGCCCTTGTCAGACCAGTGCTTGATTCTGAATGTGAATAGCATCATCAAGATACAGGGGTGACATACAGCTTCTGTAAGGGGTGCAAAGGAGAGCCACAAAGGCAGTATCTAAGATGAGAAACAAGCCTTATGAGGAATGTTTGAAGAAGCTGAAAATTATCTACACTGGTTTACTGACATCAAAGAGCTGATATGCTTATGACGTATAAGTTTACTTCACAAGAAACACTCCCCCCCTCAATTCATATGTCAATTTCCCAAAATATACACTGGCAGGAGGGGACATTCAAAGAACCTGTTCAAGCCATCTGTCAAAACCCAACGCTGATAACAGTTTTTCTGCTGTCATTTTAGTAAACCACTAGAGTAGTCTCTCAAATACAACAGTCTCAGCATCCAATGATGAAGTTTTCAAAAAGTCATTAGATATCAAATGGAATGGTGTTCCCTGGAAGTACCAGTAGGATGCTCTGAAGTGCATCTGTTTTGCTCTGAAGTGCAAATTAAGATAATAGGAATTCCTTTATCCAAGTGATCTGTTTTGGTGTCATAAGTCTCAGAGATTGCAATTTCTTTGGAAAGATTCTTCAGTAGTCTTGGATGCATGTTATCAGGACCAGTAGACTTGTTTATGTCTAACACTTCAAGTCGTTTTTGGCAACTGGAGCCGAGACTTGAACAGGTTTCATTGGCTTAGGGATGTCACAGGATGGGCTACAAGGTAGTGGACCATTTGATTCACTGGTAAAAACTGATGTAAATTGCTTGTTGGGAAGTTCTCATATCATTTATACAGAGGGTTTTTACTGACTGTAAGCTGTGGTCTTTACTGGAAACATATTTCCAGAACTTCTTTGGGTTAGGACAGATACTTTTTTACTCAGAAATTATTGTCAAGATTAGGCACTGGCGGTTTTACCTTAAAGCCCCAACTATATATTTCCCATGCATTTTGCCAGATCTAACTCTTGTTTCAACTTAATACCTATAAATTATATCAACATTGACAAGATTAAGAAATAGAAAATGCATAGGAAATACATAATTTGGGCTATATGTTTGTAAATTAGGGGAGGACCTTCCAAACTCTGGAAGTATAGAAGGCCTGCCAAAGCCCAGAATACCAGTGTGCCCCAAAAAAAAACAGGCTGAATATTTTGAGAGCAAGATCAGTATACCCAACAAAAGCACCGAGGAGTTTTATGAAAACAGCTAGCTCTTGCTCTTTCAAATAAGATGAAATCTTACCTGTTTGTGTTGTCAAGTGTTGTTCACTTTTTAGTTCTGAAATTAAAGAAAACATTTTCTGGTGTTGATTCTATTTTAGCAAGGCACCTACAACTTGCAGATTCTTAATTGAGCAACATCTAGTTATGCTGTTTCTAATGATCCTGGTCTTTGGTTTAGTCCATATGCAATTTTGTGTTGGATGAATAACTTCCATCCTTAAAAAGGGCCAAAAAGACACTTCCATGTGCAGTTCTTATTGTCCCATTAGAGTCTTGTATACTATGTTTAAGCTCTTTGACTCATTTTTGATAAGAAACATTTAAGAAAAATGTTCTGCCCCTCTTGTCAGATCAGGTACCAGCAAGGTTTAGGTACAGAGCATGCTCTCTTATTGCTTGTAAATGTGCTAAAAGACAGAAGACCTAGGTGATTTTTTGATTTTATGTGCATTTGATGTTGCAAGAGGTTTAGACTTGTGTATATTTGTGTAAGTTTTGCCTCAGACTCATATGAAAGGTGCTGATGCTATGATAATTATTTGTCTAAGATATATGTATAGAAATCTGAAAGCTTAAATTAAAGATTGTAGTCTGCTATTTTGGATCCTGGAAGGTGTATGCCAAGGGGCTTTGACTTCTCCAGTTTTGTACAATAATTGCATCACTGGTGCTCAGGATAAGTTGGACTGTATATTTATCTTGAAAGGAGTTGATCTTTTGCTAGTCACATTTGTAGATGATTTACTGAACCTTTCCTGGACTTTCCAAGAATGCTCTACCATTTAATTAAAAAGGAAATTGAAGTACAACAAGTCTATCTGGCTCTGAAGTTCCTTTTGCTAGCAGTCCTACTTACCTGGGTATGCCTATTGGAGGAAATCTGAAAGAAACTGCAAACCTGGCACTGAAAAAATATGCTTGTTTTGACAAAACTAATTAAAAAAAAACTTCCCGAAAAATTAGTTTTTCAAAGAAAAGTAAAAGCCATTTTAAACTTAAGCTCAGCAGATACAAATACCAGTTAAAATTCAAACTCAAAACGACCAGAAATTACTATTAAAGAATAAATGAATCCCAAAACGAACAGAAATGAAATAAACAATCATAGCAAAAATCATACAACAAGTAATAATATAAATGAATAAATAGATCTTAAGGCGAGTAATGCTTAGATTGAATTTGAAAATCAAGCTTAAAACGAAAAATAATATTTTGCTATTGAAGTATAAATGAAACTTAAAACATAAAGAAATTAAACAAACAAGTCAATGCAAACAAACATACAATAGATATTAATGTAAATGAATAAATAAATCTTAAAACTAGTGAAACTTAAATTAAATATGCAAATCAAGCTTGAAATGAACAAAAATCACTACAAACAAGAGTTTGGGTATTGCCTCCTTCTCTCACTGTAAAAATCTAAAACCTACTGCATCATTGGCGCTTTACTGAAAACCAATTTTATTACAAATACCGTCTTTTGTACTTAACATTGAAAATAAACATTAAAATTATGGTAAAATTTTGAACTGATGAGCTTTCAGCAATTAATGTCATTATACAACGAATATTCAGTTAAATTTATTAGTTCTTTCTAGTTGTTCAAGACGAATACAGTTTCACTACAAACAAGAGTTTGGATACTGCCCCCTTCCTTAACTGTAAATAAAAGCCAAAAGCCTACTGCGTCATTGGTGCTTAACTGAAAATGAATTATGTTACAAATATTTTCTTTTCCAGTTCTTACAGCATTGAAAATAAAAACAAAATCACAGTGAAATAAATTCTTGAACTGATGGATCTTTGAACAATTAATATCATTATACATCAAATATTCGTTTTGATGTTGTTTATACTTTCTAAGACTGTTTAAGATGCATATAGTTTTCAGTAAAGCGCCAATGACGCAGTAGGTTTTAGACTTTTACAGCGAGAGAAGGAGGCGATACCCAAGATCTTGTTTGTAGTGATTTTTTTTCGTTTCAAGCTTCATTTGCATATTCAATTTAGGTTTTACTCGTTTTAAGATTTATTTATAATTTTTTTTTTCGTTTTAAGCTTGATTTTCAGGTTCAATCTAAGCATTACTCGCTTTCAGATCTATTTATTCATTTATATTATTACTTGGTGTATGTTTTTTGCTATGATTGTTTATTTAATTTCTGTTTGTTTTGGGTTTCATTTAGTAATTCCGGGTCGTTTTGAATTTGAATTATAACAGGTATTTGTATCTGCTGAGCTTAAGTTAGAATGGCCTTTACTTTTCTTTGAAATTTTTTTTTTCGGAAAGTTTATTTTTAATTAATTTTTGTTTGTTTTTGATTGCAAAAAGTTTCAAGTTTTTAAAAATTCCTTATTTCAAAATCAATCTTTAAAAAATAATCAAATGTTCATCAAAGTATTAAAACTGGTATCAAAGTAACAATATCAAAGTGAAAAAATGGGTTTGTGTCGACCTTGAAGTTTTTATTATCTGATGTTTGAAGTATTTTTAACAAAATGGCTATCTAAAAATTTTTATTGGATAGGTTTGGGGAAAAAAGGGCGTTGGGGGGGGGGGCTAATTGACCTTTGGTCTCTTTTGACTCTTTTAAAGTGAACTAGAACTTTCTATTTTCAATCAAATGAGCCCTCTCTGAATTTTTATGAGCGTCCCTTCTATAAGAAGCATATATACCCCCAGAGTATAACTTACAATGCCTGTCCCTGGGCCCTAGGCGGTTGTGTCGACCCCGGGGTATAATATCTGATGTTTGAACTATTTTTAAGAAAATGGTCACCTCAAATTTTATCGGATGGGTTTATCCACCCGATAAACCCAGAGGCGTGGAGGGCGGGATGGGCTAGTTGCCCTCCCATTTTTTTTTACTCTGAGAAAATGAACTAGAACTTTTAATTTCCATTCAAATGAGCCCTCTCTGAAGTTTATACGAGCATCACTTTCATAAGAACCATATACAGCCCCAGTACATAGCTTACAATGCCTGCCCCCCAGGTCCTGGAGGGTTGTATCGACACTGGAGTTTTGTTATTTGACCTTTGAACTATTTTAAAAAAAAATGGCTATCTCAAAATTTGTATTGGATGAGTTTGGGGAAAAAAGGGCGTGGGGAGGATAGGGACCCTCCGTTCTCTTTTGACTCTTAAAGATTGAACTAGAACTTTCAATTTCCATTCAAATCAGCCCTGTTTGAAGTTCAAACAAACATCCCTTCCATAAGAACCATATATACCCCCAGGGCATAACTTGCAATGTCTGCCCCTGGGCCCTGGATGGTTGTGTCGACACTGGAGTTTTCTTTTATCTGACCTTTGAACTATTTTTAACAAAATGGCTATCTCAAAATTTTATCGGATGCATTTGAGGGAAAAGGGGCGTGGGGGGATAGTTGCCGTCTGATCTCTTGTGACTCTTAAAAACTGAACTAGAACTTTCAATTTCCAATCAAATGAGCCCTTCTGAAGTTTATACGAGCATCCCTTCCACAACAGCTGTATATGCCCTCCAGGTATAACTTGCAATTCTTACCCTGGGCCCTGATGGATTGTGTTGAATCCGGAGTTTTTGTTATGTGATCTTTGAAGCATTTTGAAAAAATGCCTCTCTCAAAGTTCTTATCGGATCGGTTTGAGGATAATAGGACGTGGAGTGGGGGGGGGTTATTTTCCCTCCGATCTTTTTTGACTCTTAAAAAGTGATCGAGAACTTTAAATTTCCAATCGAATGAGCCCTTTCTTAAGTTTATACGAGCATCCCTTCCATAAGAACTATATATGCCCTCAGAGCATTACATACAACGCCTGCCTCCGGGCCCTGGGGGGGGGGGGGAGTGTTGACCCTGAAGTTTTCATTATATGATCTTTGAACTATTAAAAAAAAATGGCTATCTAAAAGTTCTTATCGGATGGGTTTAAGGAAAAAGGGCACGGAGGAGGGGGGCAGTTGCCCTCCCATATCTTTTGACTCTTTAAAAGTGAACTAGAACTTTTAATATCCAATCAAATGAGCCCTCTCTGAAGTTTATACGAGCATACCTTCCATAAAAGCCATATATGCCCCCAGAGCAATACTTACAACGCCTGCCCCGGGCCCTGGGGGGTAAGGTTGACACAGGAGTTTTTCTTATCTGACCTTTGAACTATTTTTAACGATATGGCCATACGTATAGAATTTTTTGTTATATGATCCTTTAACTATTATTAACAAAATGGCCACCTTAAATTTTTTATTTGATGTATTTGGGGATAAAGAGCCTGAGGGGGGGCTAGTTGCCCTCCGATCACTTTTGTCTCTTAAAAAGGACACTAGAACTCTCGGTTTCCAATCGAATAGCCCCCTTTGAAGTTTATACAACAACCCCTTTTATATGAAGTGCCTCTGGGAAAAAATGGAGTGTGGGGGAGACTAGCTGCCCTCTGATCACTTTTGACTCTTTAAAAGTGAATTACAACTTTCAATTTCCAATCAAATGAACCCTGTATGAAGTTTATGCAAGCATACCTTCCATAACAACTATATAACCGTATATGCCCCCAGGGCATAACTTACAATGCCTACCCCTGGGTCCTGGGGGGCTGTGTTGACACCGGAGTTTATGTTATTAACTTTGAACTATTTTAACCAAATGTCTATCTCAAATTTTTTATCTAATGCATTTAGGGCGTGGAGGGGGGGGGGCTAGTTGTCCTCCGATCTCTTTTGAGTCTTAAAAAATGAACAAGAACTTTCAATTTCCTGTCAAATGAGCCCTCTCCGAAGTTTATACAAGCATCTCTTCCATAAGAACTATATATACCCTCAGCATTACTTACAACGCCTGCCTCCGGGTCCTGGGTGGTTGCGTCGACACAGGAGTGTTTCTTATCTGAACTTTGAACTATTTTTAATGAAACGGCTATTTTAAAAATTTTATCGGATGAGCTTGGGGAAAAAAGGGTGTGTGTATGGGGGGGGGGGCTAGTTGGGGGGCTAGTTGCCCTCGAATATCTTTTGACTCTTAAAAAGTGAACTAGAACTTTCAATTTCCAATCGAATGAGTCCTCTCTGAAGTTTATACAAGCATCCCTTTCATAAGAACCTTATACGCCCCTAGGACAACACTTACAACGCCTGCCCCCTGGACCATGGGGGGCTGTGTTGACACCGAAGTTTTTGTCATCTAGTTTTTTAACAATTTTCAAAAAACTGGTTATCTCAAAATTTGTAGTGGATGGGTTTGGGGAAAAAAGGGCGTGGGGGGGGGGCTAGTTGCCCTTTGATAAGAATTATGCATGCCATTAGTGCATAACGTAGAACGCCTTCCCTTGGGCCCTGGGGGTTGTATTTACACCAGAGTTTTTCTTATCCGACCTTTGAACTATTTTTAAAAAAATGTCAATCTCAGAATTTTCATCAGAGGGGTTTGGAAAAAGAAGGCGTGGGGGGGGGGGGCTAGTTGCCCTCGGATCTCTTTTAACTATTAAAAAGTCAGCTCAAACTGTCAATTTCCAATCAAATGAGCCTTCTCTGAAGTTTATATGAGCATCCCTTTCATAAGAACCATAGATGCCCCAGGGCATAACTTACAACTCCTGCCCCCGGGCCCTGGGGGGTTGTGTCGACACCTGAGTTTTTGTTATCTGACTGTTGAACGATTTTTAACTTAATGGCTATCTCAAAATTTTTATCGGATGCATTTGGGGAAAAAGGGGCGTGGGGCGGGGGGCTAGTTGCCCCCTCCCCCACGTTGCCCCATCTCTTTTGACTCTCAAAAACTGAACTAGAACTTTCAATTTTCAATCAAATTATCCCTTTCTGAAGTTTTTACTAGCATTCCTTCCATAAGAACCATATATTCCCCCAGGGCATAACTTACAACGCCTGCCCTCGGGCCCTGGGGGGCTGTGTCGACCCCAGAGTTTTTATTATAGGGTCTTTGAACTATTTAAAAAAATTACTATCTTAAAGTCCTTATCGGATGGGTTTGAGGAAAAAAGGGCATGGAGGGGGGGGGGGCTTGGTGCCCTCCAATCTCTTTTGACTCTTAAAAAGTGAACTAGAACTTTCGATTTCCAATCAAATGAGCCTCTTTGAAGTTTATTCGAGCATTCCTTCCATAAGAACCATATATGTCCCCAGGGTATAGCTTACAACGCCTGGCCCCGGGCCTCAGGGGGTTGTATTGACACCACAGTTTTTGTTATATGATCTTAGAACTGTTTTTAACAAAATAGCTATCTCAAAACTTTTATCAGATACATTTGGGAAAAAAGGGCGTGGGGGGACTGGTTATCCTCCAATATTTTTTGACACTTAAAAAGTGAACTAGAACTTTCAATTTCCAATCAAATGAGCCCTCTCTGAAGTTTATACAAGCATTCCTTCCACAAGAACCATATATGCCCCCAGGGTATAACTTACAACCCTTGCCCTGAAGGCCTTGAAGGAGAGTGTCATGCTCAAATATATTTCCAGAACTCTCAACTACTTGAATAAAATGGCCATCTCAAAATTTCGATTGGATGTGAAGACTGTAGGGGGAGTGTCCTGCTCAAAGATATAATTTTCAGAACTTGAACGAAATGGCTATCTCAAAATTTTTATTGGATGTGTTTGGGGAATGGTGGGCGTGTAAGGGGGTGTTAGTTGCCTTCCAATCACTTTCGTTTTTTAAAACGGACACTAGCCATTTAATGAGCCCTCTCTGAAGTTTATACGAGCATTCCTCCCATAAGAACCATATATGCCCCCTGGGCATAGCTTGTAACCCTTGCCCTGAAGACTGTGGGGGGAATGTGCTGCTCAAAGATGTAACTTCCGGAACTTTCAACTACATTGAACGAAATGGCTATCTCAAAGTTTTGATTGGATGTGTTTCTAGAAATGGCTGCCATGGAAGGGGTGTTAGTTGCCTTCCAATCACTTTTGACTTTTAAAAAGGGCGCTAGCCACTAAAATTTCCAATCGAATGAGCCCTTTTTGAAGTTTTTACGACAACGTTTTCTATAAAAACCTTATATGCCCCCAGGGCATAACTTACAGCCCATGCTCTGAGGGCTGTGGGGAGAGTGTCCCCCTCAAAAACATAATTTCTATCTGGAAATTAACTACGTAGAACAAAATGGTTATCTCAAAATTTTTATTGGATGTGTTTGGGGAAATGATGGGCGTGGAAGGGGTGTTAGTTGCCTTCCGATCACTTTTGACCCTAAAAAAGGGCACTAGAACTCTCAATTTGCAATCAAATGAGCCCCCTTTGAAGTTTATACAACGACCCCTTTCATATGATGTGCTTCTGGGGAAAAAAATAAAATAAAACATTTGAGCCGTATGGCCTTTACTATAGACAACGCTATAGCGTTGCCTCTGATAAGATTTCGGATGCATATGCATCCCTAGTTTCAAACATTTTGTACCTAAGTAGATTTCACTGTTCTCAGATATGTAATAGCCTAACAATTCCTCGCCTACTTGCTCACGTTTGGTCTTTTTTAACTATGGTAAGAGAAAGCAAGTTCATCGCCTTTTGTTCAAATTTGCAAAGTATTTGATGGAACTGCAAACATGGACAAGTGATTCCTTTCTGTAGAGAAAGTATTGATTGGTAAACCCAGCCAGGGTTATTGAGAAGTGTATTCATGATGTTTCTGCTGAATGCCAGGGGTCTTCTCATCTTTGGTCATTTCTGTTTGTCCTGTGTCTGTAGTTGTCACAGTGTGTTTTTCTTTCTGTTGTTTCTTTTTTGTTTTTCTTGATCTATAGTCTGTCTTCTGGGCCCTGCCTATTTTTTTTGCGACAGGCTATAAATAAAGCATGATACAATGAATAGCCTCAATTGTGCACCAATACCAAAAATATCTTAATGTAATAAAAACAGTACCATTAGAATCATTATTTTGAGCTTCTATTCAATTTAATCGCTGTTACGCCTACAGGAAAAAAAGGCGAAATTTCACAATTTTGAAAATAAGAAAATTTTGAAACCTTTATATGCTGGATCTAAAGGTATGATTTTTGCTAAGATTGCTTGACTTTTTGGTGGCGTCTTCATCCTTTTTTGAAAAACAGGCGGTTTTTCTCAGGCTCTTAGCTTTTGCTGGGTAACATTAAATTTATGAATATTGTATATTTGGAATCAGTATAAAAAGCCAATTCTTTAATGTATTAATTGCTATTGAAATTCCCTTTCCCTTTTTTAGAGTTTTGGTTACTCCCTTTTTTAGGCTCCTTACATACTGTCTTTTTTTTTTACCACAAACTGTTTAATGGCAAGTCACATTTTTATAGTCTAAAGAGACTCCTTATTGGAATTCCAAGATTTCACTTCATTGAATCAAATGAATAAGTCTCTTTGAGTAAATCAAACAGCTTGAAAATTTCTATAAACATTGTAAATGTGTCACAGGTTCCATCTACTGACTACTGAGTCAGATCTATGCAGTGGGAAGAAGCTGAGGATCACCCATGGCTGGTAAAAAAAAAAAAATTCTTATTGAATTGTCTTTTTGGAATTGTCCAATTTGAAAATTTTCAGAATTTCTGAATATCAAGCTCAACACTAGAAGTATTATTTCATTAGCTACTCTAAAAATTTTCATCTTTGAGGTGACTCCTGCCCCAACCAGTCCAGTATTTCTAACTCACGCTTGTAATACGATAATTAATACTTTGCATCAATTCCAGGTTTTAATACCAAATATAAACCATTAACATAGATTGACACAAAAAGTAAGTAAATTTGGTGAAAAAAAAGCCAAAAATACAATTATTTAGGGGAGTTTTTGTCATTTTTGTGGTTTTTGTAGCTCTACCACTAATGAAAATAAACTCAACTTCCTGATGTCTAGTTAATATTATAGCATTATTTTCTTTTCTTTTAATATTTTTGAATCTTAATTCACAAGTAGCAAATTATTTGTAGTGTACTGCTACATCAGAAACATTTCTAATGCAAAATTAATTAGCTAATGTAGCTACATTAAGCCTTATAATTATTATCAGTACTGAAAAGGGATAAGTGTTCTTGAAGTTAAGAATTGGATTGGAATCAAGGTGAAATAAGGATTGGTATCTGAATCAGGATCTAAATCAGAAAAATTATGGAATCATGCAGAATTTTTCAGCAAGAAAATTTTGAAGGGCATTTTTTGTGTATTAGCCTGATGAAACTGTATTCCTTGTTTCAAATATAGTTTATATAATAAAAATGGGATTTCTTGTTGTTTGAGCAGTTTCTTTCAGTTTTTAATTTTATAGTGAAAAAAAAGTGGTTCAAAATATATTTTGTTTTTCAGTAAAGCATAAATTAAACTCTAGCTATCAGGGGATTGAACAGACAAAAGCCCTACTTTTATTTCTGGCATTTTTAGCATGTTTTAGGTTTGGTTTGAATAATTAATTTCAATTTCCATTTGCTTTAGCATTCATTTCTTCATGTACAGTTTTGTCTATTTGGTTAAAGTTTGACCTGACTATTCATTGAATGTTTTGTGACTATTCATTGAATTGCATTTGCTGAATCTGCTCCTGGTATCATTTACTCATTCATAGGCATTTCTCTTCATTTTAGGTTTGACATATCCCACAATTTTATTTTGACTCGTTTTATTACTAATATCCTTCTTTACTTTTCTTAGGGAGCATAGCCTAAAGTTTTTGTGCTTAAGAACTAAAATGTCAGATTGGAACAAGGCCGTACCCAGGGTTTTACTAAAAAAAAAAAAAATCTTCGGGGGAGGGGGTTACACTAAAAACCCTCAACAAACGCATACAAAATTTGTTTATATCCATTTTTGTTACGTTTTTATGAGTCAGACAAACATTTCAGGGGGAGGTTCAACCCCCCCCCCCCTCTTGGTACGGCTTTGGATTGCAATTCAAGTTTAAGTCTGAATATTCAGTCAAAGTTTTTGATCTGTCATTGTTTTCCTTAATAATTGTTTAGTAACCTAAATATTTACTGAAAAAATTGGAGAGAAATAGGCTAGGGGGATTTTCAATCCTACAGATTGAAAATCGTTCTTCCATCCAGCTGTTACTCTTAAATATAAGGCCTTTCTTTTGCAAGCTGGAAAGCAAAGACAACTTAGCTTTCCATAGTTTATTTCCATTATTTGCAACTAGCAAAAAGCTGCCAGACTTCTAATTGCAAGATGAGAATTGGCTAGACTTGGAAAGTAAATCCAGCCTGCTTGTGGAAAGTGTTTTTGCTACCAAATTTAAATTATTACACTTGCAACTTCAATACAAACTTCCAATTTTGACTTTTTTTTCTTCTTCTTGTTATTATCAATTACTTCAAGAAAGTTATAGCATATTTGCTATTCCTTGCAAGATAATGACTGGAACTGTTCATTAACACTGGCATTGGTTATAACAATGGAGGCATGGCGAATTTTTAACTAACTTACTTTTTCACTAATTATTCATGACTAGCTGGTATAATTTTCACTAGCCTGTCTTATATGCCAGCTTCACTTTCCATTATCTTTTCTTTTGTTACTGGCACTTTTTTGCTGCTAAGATATGGCTTGTCAACCCCTCACCTCACCCCACCCACATATTCTGTTCTGTTTTTTTATCAAACAAATCTTCTGTGTTCTGTTTTGTTGTGATCAGTGGCGTGTTTGGGTAAATCAATTTCTAGGTTGTTCTCAAAGGATTTTTATTATGTTGTCTTTAAATAGATTTATGTTAATGTCTTTTTTTTATAAGACATTCCCATTTTTTAAGAACACGTTCTTCGAATAAAATCTAAAAAGTGAAAATTATTTTGCTGAAGGTAAATGTACCCATTTTTTAATACTAGTGATATGCAGGACATTAGAGCATTGTATTTCTATTACTGTAAGTTCCTTTTATATCTGCGTTGTTGGTATAGGAACTAAAAGGTTATTTGAATATTTAGTGCCGATGATGTATTGACATCTCATAGTAAGTTGGTTGCTAAGCTAAAAGAACAGACTTGCCTGTGGTTGGCTCCTTTTCATCCTCTTGTCCGATTATTGTAATTTGCATTGTTGTTTTTATATTTAATGTTGTTTTGTATGTTTTTCTTGTGTATGTGTTTTCTTTTTATTTTCTTTTGTTACTCTAATTTATTATAATGTCAATGTGTCAAAAATACATTAATTTGTTATTATTGGACATCAATGTTCTTGATTTCATCAAGGTCTTACTGATCTACTTATCTGCTTAAGAATTGATAGTTGGGGAGGGACTACCTGCAGCCTGGAATAAAAAAAAGGGGGATAGAGTTGGAGAGGCCACAGGCTCACTTTTTGCCTGTATTTGTTCAGAATAAAAAAATTGCGTGTTTCCGATTTAAACAAGGTGCTATTGCCCTACTTCTCCGCTAAGAAATTGGCAGTTGGGGAAGAGTAAATGTAGCTTGGACTTAGTTCGTTTTTGTACCAAGTCAACATCAAATGCATTTTTACATTATATCAGGATGTTGCCTGTATTTGTACCAAGTAATAATTTTTTTGCTCTGCACCGTGTAACTGTGCACCTTTGACTTATCATCAAGTAACTCGTTTTTAAACCGATTCAGGACTTTGCTCATTTTTGTACCGCATCCTCAAAATTCTGCAGCTTAGAATTAACTTTGTTTTGGTACCAAATTTGTCCACAGCTGGGACGCTTCTCATTTTCGCACCTAGCCAGCACTTAGTTCATTTTACAGCAAGCTAGGACTTAGCACCAAGTCAAGATCAAGCACATTTTTACACTATGTCAGGATGTTGCCTGTAATTGTACCAAGTAATAGCTTTCCTTGCTCTGCACCGTGTCAGTGTGCAGCTTTGACTTATAACCAAGTTACTCGTTTTTAAATGGTTGAGGACTTTGCTCATTTTTGTACTGCATCCTCAAAATTCTGTAGCTTAGAATTAACTTTGTTTTGGCACCAAATTCGTCCACAGCTGGGATGCCACTCGTTTTCGCACCTAGCCAGTACTTAGTTCATTTTACAGCAAGCTAAGACTTAGCACCATGTCAAGATCAAGCGCATTTTTACACTATGTCAGGATGTTGTCTGTATTTGTACCAAGTAATAATGTTGCTTGCTCTGCACCGTGTCAGTGTGCAGCTTTGACGTATAACCAAGTAACTCGTTTTTAAATGGTTGAGGACTTTGCTCATTTTTGTACTGCATCCTCAAAATTCTGTAGCTTAGAATTAACTTTGTTTTGGCACCAAATTCGTCCACAGCTGGGACGCCACTCGTTTTCGCACCTAGCCAGTACTTAGTTCATTTTACAGCAAGCTAAGACTTAGCACCATGTCAAGATCAAGCGCATTTTTACACTATGTCAGGATGTTGCCTGTATTTGTACCAAGTAATAATGTTGCTTGCTCTGCACCGTGTCAGTGTGCAGCTTTGACGTATAACCAATTAACTCGTTTTTAAATGGTTCAGGACTTTGCTCATTTTTGTGCTGCATCCTCAAAATTCTGCAGCTTAGAATTAAATTTGTTTTGGCACCAAATTGGTCCACAGCTGGGACGCCACTCGTTTTGCACTTAGCCAGCACTTAGTTCATTTGACAGTAAGCTAGGACTTAGCTCGCACTGAGTCAGGACTTAGATCGCTTTTGAACCGAGTATATCCTTAGTTTTGAATTGGCCCATTTTGGCACTGAGTCAGGACTTAGCTTGTTTTTGTAGCCTATTTGGTTTTCATGGTCCACCGTTTTGCACCAAGTTTGCATGGTCCATCTTTTTGTGCTCCAATCATTTAGATTGAAAATCATTACGTTCTTTTGGTTTTTCATAAGCTTCACTTATCTTGGCTCCGTGCTGTCTAATGACAGCCCTATAGAGGAAGAGTTGTGCAGCCGAATTTCAAAAGCCTCGTCTATCGTCGGAATGCTCAACAATCTCTGGAGAATGCCGCATATATCTAGGCGCACGAAGATGCGAATTTATAATGCATCCGTAAGCTGGGTCCTCCTCTATGCAGCGGAAACCTGGCCTCTCAAATCAACAATCCTCAGCATGATAGACGTCTGCCAGACGAAACAGCTCCGTCGGATTGAGGGACACCGATGGGACGATTTTGTAAGCAACGCAAGGTTGCTCGCACTCACCTCCCAAGTGCCATTCTCCTTCCAAACAGTGCAGCGTACTCTCAGATGGTTTAGACACCTCCTGTGTATGCCGACGACAATCCCACCCCTAATAGTCTACGATTTTGACGCTAAATCTCATGGCTGGTCTCGCCCGAGGGGCAGACCTCAGACAAGGTGGAAGGATAGCCTCGACAAATTCCTGGAAATGGCTAACATTGCTGTCGACGAGGCCCCACTAATAGCAGTAAAGTGGCCAAAGTCCTATTTAATGTTCAACTACACAGATATAAATTCCTTGCTTGATTCTGCTCTTAACAAGTTACAAGATCCCCATCTTTTTTATTGAAATCTATCTATGAAGAAAATCCCATTTGTATAATATGGGCTGTTGCTGTTCAGTCCGCTTGGGTATTATCCACCCTGTAGGCACATATTTTTTTACCATTCTGAGTAAAACAATTGTCTCAAAATTATGATACGATGCCATGGAGATTCGTGGGTGGTTCCCACTTGCAAAACAGGGGGTAGGAAGAGGGCTGGCTGTCATGTGGTCACTTTCGATCCTTAAAATAGGCATTTTAACTAGACCCCGGTATCGCGCCGATGAGGGAAGACCGGCGCCGGCAGGGCCAAAAACAGCACGCCGCGCCGCGCCGCCGGTAAGATGTAGGCGGCGCGCCGCCGGCGCGATCAATGTTGACCGCAAACATTAATGTTTTCATCAGTCTTTCTCAAATCACAGCTTAAATTTACAACAGATTCGAGCCTATTCATGAGTTCAAAACTTCACAAGTCGCTGGCTGGAAACAGGTCTTCTTCGTTATTCATCAAGAGAAGTAGAAATTTGGTAGAAACAAAATGGCTGTGGCGTTTCAGAACCCAATACGAGTAGTTGAAGTATCTATTAGCTATGTATTCTTAACAAAAATATTTATCAAAATTAGTAGTTTTTTTTTCATCGAGCATTACTGTATACAAAACTCAAATACCGTATCACAAAATTCGTCAGTTATCTGGGTAAAAATTTTGAATATAACTTTGAACATAGAAGCTTAATTTTTTTTATAATGCCCTTTGCCTATATCTGTTTTGTCACCTTTAAAACAGTTGAAATGGGCGACTTTGATATTGATTGTTTTTTTTCTCTTTTGGATTCCTAAAAAGCCTTCTTGTATTAAAAACTGGTTTTTAATAATAATTAAAAAAAAATGCATTTTAAAGTTTTTTTTGGCTTCTTTATAGAATATATGTCATGTAGGCTAAGGCTGAACTGCTGCTTTTTTATTGCTTTTGGCTGCTCTTTTGGATATTATTCAATTTTTCTTTTGGGGATTCATTCCAAATTATAAACTGATAAATACCTAATATCACTCAAATTATAAACTGCACCTAGAAAGGAGTAAATCTATCAAATTGAAAAATACATGATGAACACTTCACATGAGAACACTTCAATTACAATGAAACAAAAAACACTTAATGGTTTATTCGGTATGAAGAAAAATGAAGTGCCAGCTATTTTCTTAGGTAAAAAATGAAAAGCTCATCCGTTTTAAATGTAATTAAATGAAACAATATGCAGACTGAAGTAGCTCCAGGAAGATGTTGAGATTTTCATCCTAGTTCGTCACTTTTAATCCAAGCAAAATGTTAGGACACTTAGCATCAGTTATTGGGTTTAAGCTATGATTTCCAAATGCTCACAAAGATTACCAAATTTAAGAAAGTCGCAACAATAAGTCACCTGTGGTCAAAATATTCAAAGACTCCTCTTTGATCCCCACCCAGGCTCAAAGCTTCTACTATGGTCATTTCCATGGAATTCTCCAAAGAGTTTCTTTTAAAAATAGCTTTCAAGCGTAGTTAGGGATATTTAGCCTTTTTTGCTTTTCTTCAAAGCTTTGAAATAAGTGTTACATTTGTTATATTTTTGCATATTTTTGGTAATCATTTGTGGGGGGATCGAATTTTTTAAACCACTGTAGATACGTAAGAAAGTTGCAACATCTAGTACCCTGAGGTCATAAGCCTGTCAAAGACTCCTCCTTGAACCTCCCAAATTGAAAGCTTTTATTATGACCTGGCCTTTTAATGTAACTTGGGCACTGGACCAAGGGTGCCATTGTCACTCGAGCGCAACGTTAGGTGCGGATGTCGATATCGCTTTCGTCACACCAATTCGTTTGAGTGTGAATCTGCCTGGTACTTACGAATGAATGTTTTCAAAGTAAACCCGTTTCATCAATAAGAAAAAAAAAACGGATTGGACGCATATGTCCCTTTCCCTTTGGACGATAAAACCATGTAAGTGCTGTATCAAGTATAACTACAGTATAACTATGTATCAAGTATAACTCACGAAAATCTCGTTAATTTTTGTCAACTTTTCAACTTTTTGGCATCCCTGCTTTCAATAAAAAAGATCAAGGTACTATCACTTAAATATAATAACTCCCTATGCCCCCCCCCTCTGGATACCATCTTGATAGGACACCGTATCTGCTTTAAATAAAACAAAATAATTAACTTATTGGCACCCCTGCTTTCAAAAAAAAATCGAGATATTATCATTTAAATATGATAGCTCACTACCCCCCCCCCCCTCTGGATACCACCTTGATAGGATGTCGTCTCTGCTTTAAATTAAAAAAAAATTAACTTTTTGGGATCCCTGCTTTCAATAAAAAAAATTTCGAGATATTATCATTTAAATGTAATTCCTCCCTACTCCCCCCCCCTCTGGATACTACCTTGATAGGATACCGTCTCAGCTTTCATTAGAAAAATACTTTACTTAATAATTAACTAGGTCACTATATGGTTGAAACAAACACGCAAAATAACGTTAAACAGCTTAGTGTTCCTTGAAAAAAAAATTGAGGCTATGAGTAAAGGGGTACAAAGACAACAACAAAAATATCGAAATTATTCAGATATACCTCAAATTATTGTAAAACTGAGTCAGATTCGCCGTGGCATTCAATAAGATCCTAAGAATCTAATTAAAAGGGAGTACATACAAAAGCCAAATTAGGCCAGTAGCCTATGAGAAATCACAAAATGCCCAAGACAATGAACAAGTCCTAATGGGAAGCCCTGGGTCTATCAAAATATTTCAATGGTTTCACAGGGAATTTGATATCATTTTCTTCTGTCTCCACTTTAAATGAAAAAAATAATTATCTTTTTGGCATCCCTGCTTTCAATAAAAAAATGAGGTATTATCATTTAAAAATGATAGCCCCCTATCCCTCTCCCCCCCCCCCTATAGGCAATACTTTACAATTTGTTTATGAATCATATTTTTGGGGTAACTTCCGGTTCAATATTTAATTCCCCAACCTTGTACATAGCTTAGTCTATAGCTAATTTTTTTCGCAATAGAAGTTTTTTTTTGTGGGGGGAGGGGGGGGGGTAAAAATGTTTCAGAAAGAAGATTGTATTTTCTATCAGGCGTTCAACAATTGAGTATTAAACATTAAGAAAATCTTATCTAAAAACAGCAAAAAAAACCTGCAAACTTACAATTCAGCTGTAGAAACAATTGGTCGGCTGTCAATTTCAAAATCCAACTGAAGGATGAAGCTGTATAGTAGTGAATGCGTTCTTTAATTCTATTCAACTTGAAAATAAAATTCTGGACTACGAATGATGTAAGAAATAGCGATTGGGAACCTGCATTCGAAATGATTTAAACTCATTTCATAGAGACGATACTTTTTTTGTCAACATATGAAGAACTACGTATATTGCAATATTTGCAATTGCATATTGCATCTGTCTGGTTTTTATGCAAAGTAACAAAAGAGACGAAAACTAATGAACAAGAGAGTAGTGAAGAATTGTGGTATGCAAAGTAATATTTGGCACGGAAAGTCACTGGTGATAAATCACTAGGGGTGGTACCGTGATTGCGTGATTTTCGGGGATTCGGGGAACCAAATTTTTTTTCGGGGTGACGCATAGATTTTACGGGAAATACCCGAAAATTCGGGGATAGTGCTAGCCCTGCTTGATTTCTAATCAGGAAAATTGAAATGCTAAACCACACGAGAAGGAAAAGCTCCGACCTTGCGGTTGACACAATAAAGAATTACCGCAAAATTAATTTAAAGTCGACCGAACGTCGCCGCCTCTGCCGGCGGCGGCGCGCCTGTGGCGCGACGACGGCGCTACGAAACTTCGGCGGCGCTCGACCGGGCCTCTCGTCTGTGGCGTTCGGTCGATCCGCCGGCGCGGCACCGGGGTCTAGTTTTAACTATCAATTTTCGATCCACTGATTCTCCTCTCAAGTTTCTACGCGTTTCTGTTTTATACAAAGTAACTTGAAAAAAGAATGCAGGGGGGCACATCTCTCTTAACTAATTTAACGTCAAAGTGTTGACTCTAATATCTGCTATAACATTAAAAACCAATAGCTGTATACCAAGGCTATCCTTTCGTAGAAAAAAATTGTCTTATAATGTAGCACCTGGAGAGTTTTACAGAGTCTTAATTTTGTGAAGGAATGTTCTGTTTTTGTTTTATAGATACCATCTGTAAACTGTCTCAGCACGCTTTATTTTTCCCTCCAAGTCTAGTCTTTCCAAAAGGGTGCTAGAAAGCCATGCCTGATATCCAAAGCTGTTCTGATGCTTTGGATAAACTCCACCTAGATGAGTCAAATACAAACCCTAGTGAAACAAAAATTCAAAATGGAGGCTTTCAGCAACCTGAAGTGAATGGCAATGCTGCCCATGGATCAAAACAGGATGATGGTAAGTACAGTTTTGTTTTATTTTGTGTTTGGGACGCCTAAGGTCTGCATTTTGTGCATAAGATCCGGCTAATTTCTATCTTTCAATTTGATAGAAGGAAAACTTCAAACGAAAATCTTATTCCAACTTAATGCATAAAAGAGAAACAGTTCTTTTGAATAAATAATTAAATATTCCCAACATGCTGTCACCATCAGTCCTGGATTCACAAACTTGTATTTTTCTGTTAATTGTTCATCTGTAAATATGATTTAGAATAAAAATGTCAAATCAAGAATGTGCAAATACGTTTCAAATAAGACAGAATCTGGTTACATAAAGCTAGTCAATTCTCCATGAAAATTGATTATTAATATTTTACTAAAATACAGCTTAAATTGTTTTGATTAACACAACGAAAATATTTCACGGTACCATCACACACGATCGTTAGTTAATATCACACCTGCGCATAGAAGGGGGGGG
>JAQQPU010007475.1:21813-38743 GCA_029168905.1 Artemia sp. Kazakhstan ARC1039 | reverse complement strand
GTGTCCAATGAATAAGTAGTAATTTTCCCATAGATCTATCTATTCAAGAACAACAAAAATAATATTTCATGGCAACATTTATTACGGCAATATGAAAACAAATATTTGTTCAACATGAACACTTGGTAGACATGAAAACTCTATTGTTCAACATGAACAATGATAACACTTTATAAATAAACATTTTTTGTCATCAATAACACTTTTCTGTACAACACTTTTGTCCATCTACAGCACTTTTTTGTACAACACTTTTCTATACAACAAAATACACTTGGAACATGAACTAGCACAGTTGAACATTACAGCAAATTTAAAGGTAGGGCCCCCCACCCCCCGGGAGCCAGCCGCGGGAAGGGCCCCCCCCCGGGAGCCGCGATAGAAAAACAATAGTTGTCGTCACTGCTACAGGTTAGTGGTTGGGTTAGTTGGGTCAGTGGTGGTGGTTAGTTGGTTAGTCAGATTAGTTTATCCAGACCAAGTTGATTACGATAGTCTATGCATTCAACTCGGTCTGAAATACGATAGTGGCCATGAGGCAGGACCCTCACACCATTCTCGAGCACATAGACTTTGTCAGATATACATGACATTGCATTTTTTTCCACTCTCACAGTATAATTTCTCTACTGTAGAGAGCGAATTGCAAGCACTTGTGCTCTCGGCACTAGGCTACTTTCTACACAGTCTCTGTACACGCTCATGTTGAAATTGCTCTTTACAAAGTGTGTAGGCACCCCTTTACATGTCTTCTTTTCATCCCCACTATGTGTTTCAACGCAATAAACTTTGGGGCCCGGGAACACCCCCCTGGATATCAAATCACTCCCCGTCTCTGATTTCAACATTAATAGTTGGTTGGGGGCTTGACGTTTCACCAACTCGGGGTAGAGGGAAGGATTCCAGTTGGTGAAATCCATCCGCGAGCTGATGTGTTCCCCCTTTTCTAAATCACCCAATAAATCTTCAGTCCCATTTACCTTTAACAGCAGAGAATCTGTATCCCCATAGTAAACTTGAACCTCCCCCTCCCGTGGCCATTGCACCTTGCACACATTGTAAAAGAACAACAACATGAGCTTTTTTGAAATTTCTAGTACTGAACTACCACCCGCTGTATTCTTGTTCAGTACCACATTTCGCTTTTTCCTGTGTAGAAGAACCATGCTAGCCTCTATGCTCGTGAATGATGTAAAATTGGGATCGGCAATAATTCGTGCACACTCTAGAGAGTCAGTCACGACGTCTCAGCGAGATCTGTTACGTACGCTTTCACACATTTTGCCAAACGCTGAATTTAGAATGAGCTTGTACAATTCCTTCTCTACCTTGGAGTTTGCCCTAGAGCGCTTATCGACAAAAGTATCGATAAACGTTTTTAAATATGGTCGCTGATTGAACTGCAGGACCCTATGTATTTTGGTGATTTTGAAACCATTGTTCACCATCCAGTGCAAAAGCACATGGTGAACAACGATATTCTCCTTAGGGTCCAAATCAGCAATCAGTTTTTGTTTAGAGGGGGTCCAATGCATCCCCATATCCTCAACCAATGATCGATTGTAGGGGCCCAGCGAGTCCCTGGTCACTTGTCGATTGATACAGGGAAAAACAAAATCTTTGACTGAGTCGTGAAGCGCCAGCGGAATTTGACCGTCAATTTCAAAGAACCATCCTTGTGGCCCATTGTCCTCGACGGTGTTAATGTCGGGGAGCTCACAAGGATTCTCAAGCCATTGATAGTTCCCACACGGCAAAGAGTAGTGAGACATTGTCGAGGGGTACAACGAGTTCATGTCCAAGAACACTGCATTTGACTTTACACCGGTGCTTTGTCCGCTCGGATCGGTTGACAAAACGCGGTCCCCGTGAAAAACGTACCCTCCTCTCATTGAACGCTCTACAAAAAGGTGTTGATCTACATCTGTGACTAGGCCTATTTCCTCCCTACTAATTTTTAAAATTAAATCCATCACTAAATGGGGTGTAGAAAAATAATATCCTATATTTACCCCGAACTCTGAATAGATCTGGTCTGTATTCTTACAGACTATATCCAACAGAGTTAAAACGTCACTGGCCAAGTACAGTCTACAATAATCCCACCCATTTTTACAATTCCCCTTGGACCACACCTTCTTGGCAAACTCATAATCCTCGGCTGTGCATTCACTGTTGGTCAGTGAATTGTAAAAAGCTTCAATTGGAGGTAGTTTCACCTCGCTTAAGTGAGCGCCAGAACAGTAATAATCATATGCATATACACCTTTGCTGGTTAATAAGTCATACATTTCACTGTCTGAAAAGTGCTGTTTAAGCAAGGGAAAGCTATCAAAATTGTCGCTTTTCTGCACTTGAATCAATTGACTCAATGCCTTGGGGAAAAAACTAAAGGAATCTAAAAACCTGATTTTATTCTAGCACGTACGTTCATTATCCACTACCTGCCATTTCAGTTCGAGAAGCAACAACTTCTCGGCCGATTTGGGAATAATTTTATAGGTAAATGAATTATTTACCCATGGACTATCTACTCCCCCTCCTTCCCTGTGCATACGTGCCAGTGCCGGTAAAATAAATTTTAAGTCATAATTAGAGTTGTGAATAAAAACAGGGATAAAAAACTGTTGGCTAACATTTAAGTTACACGATTGATGCGCTAACCCCCTAAAATTACTACCCCCAGATGATTTTTCCTGCCACAAGTGATCATGGTCTCTGACTTTCCCCCTCCCCCCTCTTTTCCCTATAGTCCCCTTATCCTCCTCTACAAACTCCCCCTTACAAACCCAACATATTTTTTGATTTTTAATCGCGAGACGATCCTCTGCAGACAGCACCATTGGATAATGCGTATTTCTCAAACGAGAAAAAGCACCATTAGCCGTGCCAATTAGTTTAGTCAGTGCCTTGACCATGCACTCATTCTCATCCAATGTCTCAACTATTTCTAACAACCGCATGGTGTTAGAACTGTCTCTTTGCGCATGTGCATAGGACACTGCAATGGCCTGGTGTTCTTTGATACGGTTTGGATATTGGGGGTCATTCACCTCCACCAGCTTAGCTTCACAGTCTAAAGATATTTTGTTGCATTGGAGGAGGGTATTGTGGAAATTTTTAAAGCGTAGAATGGCCCTATCCCCTGAAACCGTTTCCACTGTCTGATATCCATGCCGTTTACACTGTCTCATGTGATTTCGCAACTTTAGTTCAGTCCAAAATCTAGAGAGGCATGTTGGACAGTAGAAACGGGTCCCCTTATTCTTACCCTCCCCCAGAACTCTACTAATGTCATTGATAGGGTTAAAATGACCGATTGCATTCGGTTCACTAGGCGGTGTGTATAACAACCAAACCCAGTGTTTAACCAAATCAACTGACGGGCCCCTTACGGGGAAGACCACCCCCTTCTTTTTAGAACGAACCCCATCTTCAAATTCTGTTTCGTACTGTACCACAGTAACGCCGATATTTAAATGAGCATTAGCCCTTTCAAAAATGTCAATAGATCGTAGCGTTACTGGGTATTTTCCTTCTAAGCAAGAAAAATCTACAACTGGGAAATTGGACCCATCCTTCCGATGTACAGCCCAGTGATCTAAATTCGTCTTAGTAGCGTCACGTGCTAGAGGCTCGTATGCTGATATGAGGAAAGCATACTTGAAACACTTTTGATCTGTTTCAAAACAAATCCGCTGACACCTTTACAACCTTTTAGATCTGGATTATATTTTAAAACTACTGACCTCTCAGACCCTGCCCCCCCTCTTAAAATAAAATCTTTCTTAAATTTACAAATATTTACACTTAAATTTTCAATAAATAAAACTACAGACCCACTCCCATTTTCGTTATAGTTCTCAAGATGCGCAATAATTTGCCCTACCCACTTGCTAAAAACACCCTCAAAATTTTCTAAATTTGGATAAATTACGCGCATCTCGGAATGTATATAATGATAATAAACTTCGCTTTTCCCCTCATTCAAATAAAAAACCTTTAAAACAATAGAAAACTTAATTGAATTCCTACCCCCCACAACTGAATTTTTTTCTCCAGTAGTGCAGGAATTTTATCTACATAGGCATGCACAATTTTTACGGGATCAAACACAAAATTTCCCCCCATAAGTGAGTTAAAGGGATCCCCAAACGTCGCAGTGAAAACAACTATATTATTTAAAATTGTATTCGACAATTGAAAATCGGAAAAAGTTGTACCCCCTCCCCCAAGTTGTTCAACAATATTTGGGCTATGCTCCACTTCAGTTGTTGGAAGTAGGTAATCAGTGGGAGGAGGGTTCCCTGTAAAATCCTCTAAAATTTGTAGGGTATTTGGACTCAAGTCCGCCTGCTCAACTGTGCTAGCTTCTACATTGAAATAATTATTAAAAAAATCGTCAATATTAGATGGTACTTCAATAGAATTAATAATACCATGCCATTCGTTGATAGCTGAATTGTCTTGAAACTCCGTTGCCTCTTCAATGGGTTCCTCCTCTTCTTCACTCGATGGTGAGTAGGGGACCAATGCACCAACCTATAAATGAAAAATAGCTTATTTTCAATGTGTTCAAATCATCCCTACTGTTAAAATTTGGATTATTATTTACGTATTATTTAAAGTCAGCACTGAGTAGGGCTGTAGCAGTATGCACATAATAGCATTTGGTTAATTCAACTGAAAGTTCCAACTTAAGATAATCTAAGATATGACATAGAAGGCACCAATTTGTTCGTTTATTTTCAAAGTGTTCATTTATTTTCAAAGTGTTCAAATTTTTTGCGGCACTTTTCGGCCCCACAGCGCATCCTTGCGGCACTTTCCTTGCCCGCGGCGCATCCCTGCGGCGTTTCTCGGGCCCGTAGCGTGACCCTCGGTGCACCCCAACAGCGCTTCCCACAGCTCTCCACGACCCCCCCCCCCCTTTACATAATGCCCGTCAAAAGTTGAAATATTTCTTTCTAATTCCATACAGGTTCAGTGAACTCATTATTGTAAGCCATCACGCGAGTGTTCCAAGATTGAACTTCAAAATGTCGAGAACCCTTAACTCGCTTTCCCCTTGCTAAAATCTTTGGCACGATAGAAATATTCACTGTAAATTAGGACACTGATATGTGACAGATGGAATAATCTCTTTCTTAAAACTCTGTGAAAAATAGCATTCGGTTTCAAAGGCGGTGATCATTAGCAGTAATTGACTGCACTTTTTAAGTGACCAAAAAGATTCGAGGGCAACTATGCCCCCCCCCCTTTTCAGCAATGTCATAAATAGCGAATATTATTTTTGGGAATATAACTTGTTTCGCTCTTACATAGAATTCCAATTTCCTAAATATCGAACGCTAATTTTGCAGACAATTTCGCTATTTTCAGAAATATACACAGAATTACGTAAAAGCATTGAAATCCTAGACTTGGCGGCCTAACCGCTAATGATAGAACAAGACAGGGAAAAGTGGTGAAACAGATCTATTTATATGCTTGTGCGGAGCTTTAAGCCAAAGATTAAAACAAGATAATATTCAATTGTGAACGGAATAGCATTTTGAGTTTCAAAGGTATCTAAAACTATATGAGATATCGAAGCGATAGCAAAGATTAGAAAAAAGAGTGGTTTCTTTGCTAAAAAAATACATTTAGATATCTCTGAGGGAGGGCAGAGAAAATAGTGGTGGGGGTGAGGGGTTAATATCTCGCTGAGATAAGTTTATATTGAAAAAAAGTGAAAAAGAAAAAACATTGGAAGAAATAGATAGGTAGGAAAAATGCTTACATTTGCATATCCTGGCTGCACTTGGGTGCCAGACGGTCCAGGTAGTGCATGCTGGTGGGTAACCTCCTGACCTAGCGTCGATGGGGCAGCTATTAGAGGTCCAAGGAGAGCAGATGTGCAAGCGATGTCATTAATTTCTTGCGCAGGTTGGGCTGCGACTTGTACAGGAGCTGTGACTTGTGCAGTCGAGCCAAAGGCTGGCACAGATGGCTGCACTTGACGAGGTGACAGTGTGGAGCTGGGGGGGTTTGGCCAGCGACCATATTGTATAACAGTAGCCTTCGCAGGGGCCACATTATTAGCCCTTGCTCTCTTAGTGGGTGGCGGCGACGAGCATTCTTCGCTATTTGCGGTACCCATAGCTCTCTTCGATGTAGGGGCCGCAAATTCTTCATAATTTGCCTTAAAAAGAGAAAAAATTAGTATCAAAATAATTTCCCCCTTTTTTACAGAAAGAAAGTTATTAACCATAAGTTTGTTTAGAAAAGCATTTATCTCGTTTCAGTAAAGCAAAAAGTAAAAATTTCGCGAGAAATATATTAGACCTAGAAATCAAACGTTTTTATTAGTCAACTTGTAAAAAAAAATCGTGAAAATCAGTAGTCTATAGCTATAGGATAGGAATCATTGTTTCTATTTTTACCATATAGAAAAATATTAAATTTTCCAGTCTATAGGCTTTAAATTAGATCGTTAACCCAGCGGCCTATAGGCCTATATTTTGCAAACATAGGTTAAAATACTATTCAATTTATACATAATATAAGCTTCTTGCAATTCCTAGAGACCTTTCTTTCTAGCCTTGCACAGTTTGTTTTCATTTTACACTGATGGCGGTAGAATTGAGACATTGCCCCCTCCCTTTTACATAATTTACTTACAACGAAGCTGTTAGAAGTGAGGCGTTGCCCCCTCCCCCCTTTTACATAATGTCCTAAATATATTGTTCGACCTTAATTTGAAAATAATCCACTTCACTTCCCCAAAATAGAGCATTACATCTGTGCTTAATTATTGCATCATTGTGTTATAATTTTGACGGAAGAATAGTTCCTTTGCCTAAAGCCAGCTAATGTTTACAAACAGGAAAGGGGTGACTGCTAATTTTAACCACTCACTGGAGTCTTGTGTCAAAACAGAACGGCATTTTCATTAAAAATTGAGAGAAGTCAGTGGTCGCTTTAGCTGGAAATATAGAAGGAAGGAATTTAACGAAATGAGAATTATTTCTTTTTGCGAGAATTTGGTTGTAAAAAAAGGGGGGGGGGGGGTAGGTTTCGAGGGTAAAAGGATATATTTTACGTTTTTCACCGAGTATAAAGATTGTATAATGATGTTTGTATTGTATGGGGGGGGGGTTTACGTGAATATACTGGAGGGTGACCAAGGAAAATAATTTTATTTGAAAATAAAAAATGTACTTACATTGCAAATTGAAGTTGACATGGCTTCTAATTCATCAAATTTATCCATTGTTGTTTCAATTGTGTCACACTACTTTCTGATAATTGAATTACATTGCATGCCCGTTATATACGAAATCTCAAGGTCGAATTGTTATGTAAGCAAGCCCTCTGATTGGCTGAGAAGGAAACACGTAATCTAACTTTTTCCGGGAAACTCATAACATTTGCCTCGAGCAACAACAAGAAGGAAGTGTCATTGACCTGCCCCCATTAGACTCAATAATCCATCAAAGTGAGAAAGTTTCTGTTTTTTCATTCTCACTGACAAAATCCATAAAAACAGACATAAATGTGAGAAAGTTCCTGTTTTTTCAAATTCTCACTGACAAAAACCATAAAAACATCCATAAATGTGACAAAATTCCTTTTTTTTCAAATTCTCACTGACAAAAACCATAAAAACATCCATAAATGTGACAAAGTTCCTGTTTTTCAAATTCTCACTGACAAAAACCATAAAAACATCCATGAAAAACATCAAATAAATCGACCAACACACATAACCATCCATGAAAACATCCATAAATGTGACAAAATTCCTGTTTTTTCATTCTCACTGACAAAATCCATAAACCCTCCATAAATTACTGTTGACATCCATGAAAAACATCAAATAAATTGACCCACACACATAACCATCCAAGAAAACATCCATAAATGTGACGAAATTCCTGTTTTTTCATTCTCATTGACAACAAACAGACATAAATTATGTAAAAAAAGTTGTAGGTGGCAGCACATGTGTTCGTTCTGTACCTCCTGAGGCATCTCTACTTGCGTTTTCAGTACAAGATCTAACAAATCTTTTTCACTTTTTGGCGAGGTCTTGTAAAACAAAACGGATTCACAACGCTAGAATCTCACTTAAGACGAGTGTGCGATCCGAGTCCAATCCTTTTCACCACTAGCGATGGAGATTTAACGGAATCTGTTTTTTCTTCAGTCAGGTCATCGAAGCAGAGAACGTCTCTATTTCAAAATTTTTACTGTATGGATCTATGCATATAATTTGCTGTCATATGTGAATAATCCTTTGCTAGATATTCAATAACAATGATATTAGGCCTACCACAGTTATTCACAGGCATTACCAACTCATTGTAAAGGTTCCAATTCTCATACCTCACTTAAGAATTGTCAGCAAAGAACAACATTTCTGCTTGTATTAAATTTGGAAAATATGTAATATGAACATTTTTCTGATATTTTTTTTGTCATATTTCTGATTTTAATTAGTGAATTTCCTCTACCTCTTTCCTCCCCTTCTCTACCCACTATTGTGTAGTTTATTTCTAATTTTAAACATTCTTTTTATAGTCTTCAAATTGTATTTTGTACTTTTATTCACTAAATTGTAAAATCGTGTTTTATCTTGTGGTCCTTACGTTTTTAATAGCCAATATAATTTCTTTATAAATTTTGCTAATCTTTACTGTTTTTGATATTTTTGTCATGTTGACTTATTCTGATATTTCTTAGAGCGGCATTACAGAAACACTGTAAAAAAAAAAAAAATACCAACTTGACAACAAAAATATTTTCTTTTATAGTTTAAAGTATTAAAGTAATTTTGATAATGCAAGTGGTTTTGACGGCAAAATTGACATCTATAGTCAATATTAGATAAAAAAAGCAAGTTTTTTAACTGAAAGTAAGGAGCGACATTAAAACTTAAAACGAACAGAAACTATTCTGTATATAAACGAGGTTGTCCCCTCCTCAACACCTAGCTTGTTACACTAAAGCTTGACTCTGTCACAACTCTACTTTTTAAAATAATAAAAACTTTAGCGTAAAGAACGAGGTGTTGAGGAAAGGACAGCTCCTTTCATATACGGAATAATTTCTGTTTGTTTTAAGTTTTAATGTTGCTCTTTACTTAAAGTTAAAAAAACTTGTTTTTCTTTTATTTAATTTCTGAGCGTTTTTCAACTAGTACAGGTTATAATTTGACTAATGCAGGTTCGAGCCAACTAATGCCTATAAATCTGGCTAACCATCTAGGAAATATCCATCTAACCCTTCCTATCACAAAAAAACTCCTCCGAGGAAATTTCATCAACGTAAAGTGCTCATAACGTAAAGTGTTAAAGTGTTTCATAACGTAAAGTGTCCCCCACCCCACCTCGTCAAATTTCTTCCAGACAGTTACATGCTCGCTGAAAAATCCCCTCTTCCTGTACAATTGTTTGCGGACAATTCAGCCTGAAAAATTCTCTTTATTATTTTTTCATTTAAATAAGACCTTCATCTATAATTAATTTCCCGATCACTCCAGAAATGCCCTTCAGCGGAAATTATTTCTCAAAAACGAAAAACGCGGAAACAAGGCCCTGAATAATTTCCCCGGGACATCTCCACATGAAAAATTTGGCAAAGAGAATGTAAGACAATTAAAATCAATTTCGTATAATGAGTCTATCAAATCCTCCAGTGTAATATATCCCCCTGGAATATTCCCCAATGACCCTCACTGAGCTCTCAGATAATCCTAAAATCCGGGCTGTATTTAATCAACTGTCAAAAAACTATCAAACAGTTCGTGGTAACGAATTGTAAATAAGGAGCGAACCGGCTCAATAGTAAACGAAACTCCAAAAAACGGAATATTGATGTCATTAGATTTATCAAATGAATCAGATTTCTATGCTGATTTCAAATATATAAGTTTCATCAAGTTTAGTCTTACCCATCAAAAGTTACGCGGCTGATAAAATGTGCCTTATTTTCGAAAAAAGGGGGAAGCACCTCTAAAATTCATGGAACTTTAATGAAAATCACACCATCGGATTCAATCAGAGAACCCTACTTAAGAAGTTTCAAGCTCCCATCTACAAAAATGTAGAACTTCGTATTTTTTGTCAAACAGTTCGTGGTAACGAACTGTAAGTAAGGAGCGACCCGGCTCAATGGTAACCGAAACTCTAGAAAACGGTATCTTGATACAAATAGATACATCAAAAGAATCAGATTTTAATGATGATTTCAAATATATAAGTTTCATCAATTTTAGTCCTACCTATCAAAAGTTACGCACCTGAGAAAATTTGGCTGATTTTGAAAAAAAAGGAGGAAGGACCCCCTAAAAGCTATAGAACCTTAATGAAAATTACACCATCATATTCAGCGTATCAGAGAACCCTACTGCGGAGGTTTCAAGCTCCTATCTACAAAAATGTGGAATTTTGCATTTTTTGCCAGAAGAAAGATCACGGATGCGTGTTTATTTGTTTGTTGTTTTTTTTTTCCCAGGGGTGATCGTATCGACCCAGTGGTCCTAGAATATCGTGGGAGGGCTCATTTGAACGGAATTTAAAAGTTCTAGTGTCCTTTATAAGTGACAAAAAAAATAGAGGGCAACTAGGCCCCCTCCCACGCTCATTTTTTTCCCAAAGTCACCCGATCAAAATTTTGAGATAGCCATTTTATCCCCCCTCCCACCCGAAAAATGTATCCATACTTCCAAATAACAAATACTATACGTAAAGAATGGGGATGCTTTATAGCTTAAAAACCTTTCCCCGGGAGCTGGGGGGTCTTGTTATCTCCAAAGGCATAATTATTGGTCTTTCAACTATGCTGAACAAATTGGCTATCTCCAAATTTTATCGAACGATTTTGAGGAAAAAAGGCTATGGGAGGGGGCCTAATTGGCTTCCAAACTTTCTGGTTACTTGAGAAGAGCATTAGAACTTTAGATTTCCATTCGAACGTGTGTTCTCCCGATATTCTAGAACTATTTGGACGGTTCGATCACCAATGGGAAAACAAAATAAACAGGCATCCATGATCTTTCTTCAAGCAAAAAACACAAAATTCCACATTTTTGCCCATAGGAGGCTGAAACCTATACCCATGAATTCTCTTATACGCTCGATAAAATGGTGTAACTAATTTAGGGTCTTTTGACTTTTACTGAGTTTTCCCCCCTTTTTTCAAAAATCAACCAAACTTTCTCAGGGTCGTTGGTTTTGATGGGTATCACTTATATTTGGAATCAACATAATAAGCCAATTTTTTTGATATATCTATCGGTATTACAACTCCGTGTTTTAGAGTTTCCGTTACTATTGAGCCCTGTTGCTCCTAACTTAAAGATCTTTCCAAAGAACAGTTTTATGAATAGTCTCATGTCTGGATCTGAAACTGTTATTAAATAAAAAAGCTTTTTCTTTTAATGAAAGTAAGGAGCTGCATTAAAACTTAAAATAATCAGAAATTGTACCATATGTGAAGGGGGGTGACCCCTTGTAGATTCCCCTCTCTTTACTATAGCTCAAAACCTATTTGATGACTTTGCATATAAAAAGAAAATAATCAAACAGTTCGTGGTAACGAACTGTAAGTAAGGAGCGACCCGGCTCAATGGTAACCGAAACTCTAGAAAACGGTATTTTGATACAAAAAGCTACACCAAAAGAATCAGATTTTAATGCTGACTTCAAATATATAAATTTCATCAAGTCCTACCCATCAAAAGTTACGCGCCTGAGAAAATTTGGCTGATTTTCGAAAAAAGGGGGAAAGACCCCCTAAAAGTTATAGAACCTTAATGAAAATCACACCATCATATTCTGCGTATCAGAGAACCCTACTGCAGAGGTTTCAAGCTCCTATCTACAAAAACGTGGAATTTTGCATTTTTTGCCAGAAGAAAGATCACGGGTGCGTGTTTATTTGTTTTTTGTGGTTTTTTTTTTTCTCAGGGGTGATCGTATCGACCCAGTGGTCCTAGAATATCGTGGGAGGGCTAATTTAAATGGAAATTAAAAGTTCTAGTGCCCTTTTTAAATGGCCAAAAAAATGGAGGGCAACTAGGCCCCCTCCCACGCTCATTTTTTCCCAAAGTCACCTGATCAAAATTTTGAGCCATTTAACCAAATAAAAGTAAATTAATGTGAAAATTTTGTTTTAATTATTCATGTACGGTGAGCCAAGATCAAAACCTGCATTTATTCAAAAACGTCCAAAAATTAAATAAAGAAAACAAGTTTTTTTAACTGAAAGTAAGGAGCGACATTAAAACTTAAAACGAACAGAAATTATTCCATATATGAAAGGGGCTGTCCCCTCCCCAACGCCTCGCTCTTTACGCTAAAGTTTGACTTTCTCACAACTCTATTTTTTTTAAACAATGAAAAACATTAGTGTAAAGAGCGAGGCGTTGAGGAGGGGACAGCCCCTTTCATATACGGAATAATTTCTATTCGTTTTAAGTTTTAATGTCGCTCCTTACTTTCAGCTAGAAAAACTTGTTTTTTTTATTTAATCAGAAGAAAGATCAAGGATGCGTGTTTATTTACTTTTGTTTTTTTTATTTCCCCAGGGGTGATCGTATCAATCCGGTAGTCCTAGAATATCGTAAGAGGGCTCATTTGAACGGAAATCAAAAGTTCTATTGCCCTTTTTAAGTGACCAAAAAATATGGAGGGTAACTTGGCCCCCTCCCACGCTCATTTTTTCCCAAAGTCACCCAATTATAATTTTGAGACAGCCATTTTGTTCAGCATAGTCGAAAATCTAATAAATATGTCTTTGAGGATGACTTAAACCCCCACAGTTCCCGGGGGAAGGGCTGCAAATTATGAACTTTCTCCATTCTTTACATATAGTATTGGTTATTGGGAAGTATACAGACGTTTTCTGGAAGGATTTTTTTCTGGTGGGGGGGGGGGGCTGGAGGAGAGGGTTACGCGGTAGAATATTTCCGTCGAGGATGTTTGCTTGGGGTAAGGGACATTTCTATGATGGAGGTGTCGGATTTCCCAGAATTGTTTAAAAAACGATCAGAAATTAAATAAAAAAATAGCAATTTTTTAACTGAAAGTAAGGAGCAGCATCAAAACTTTAAACGAACAGATATTATTATGTATATGATTGAGTTTGCCCGCTAGTCATTACCTCGCTCTTTAGACTAAAGTTTTTTTTGTTTTTTCATCGAAGTTATTTATTCTAATTAACGGCCTTTGTGATTAAGGGGTCATTATTAAAAAATTGGAACAAAATTTTAACTTTAGCATAAAAAGCGAGGTATTGACTATGGGGCGAACCCCCTAATATACGTAATAAAAATATACGAATATAGAAGTTCGCTACATAAGGTAATTCGTAAGTTACTTCAGATCAAATTTCAAGAAAACCATTTAGCCAAAAAAAGTAAAATTAATATGCAAATTTCGTTTAATTATTCAAACAAAATTATTGACAAAATTTTGAGAAAGTTATTTAGCCAAAAAAATGAAAATTAATATGCAAATATGACTTTAATTATTTATGTACGATAAGCCAAAATCAAAGCTGCATTAGTTCAAAAACGTTCAGAAATTAAATAAAAAAAAACAACAAATTGTTTAAACTGAAAGTAAGGAGTGACATTAAAACTTAAAACGAACAGAAATTATTCTGTATATGAAAGGGACTGCCCCTCCTCAACGCCTCACTCTTTACGCTAAAGTTTGACTCTGTCACACAACTTTATTTTTTTAAACAATAAAAATATTTGGTTTTAGACCAGGACACTTTGTATAGAAGAAGTAGTCATAAAAACTTTTCAAAGGGATCATTTGATCGGAAATTGAAAGGGCTAGTGCCCCTTCTAATAGTCATAAGTGATTTGAGGGCAACCAGCCCCCTCCCCTCACCCCATCATTTCCCCAAATAGATCTAATCAAAATTTTGAGATAGACATTCTGTTCAGTGTAGTTAAAAGGTCCGGAAGTTATGTCTTTGAGGATAAAAACCCCCACAGCCCTCAGGGTAAGGGTTTGAAATTATGCCCTGGGGGCAAATTAGGTTTTTATAGAGTTGGGGTCGTATAAAATTTGGAGGGGAGCTCATTGGATTGTAAATGGGACGTTCTAATAGTGTTTTGAAGAGTCACAGTGATTGAGGGCAACTAATCCCCCCCCCTCAGTCCTCTTTACCCCAAATGCATATGATTAAAATTAATAGATAGCCGTTTTATTCAAAATAGTCTCAAGATCATATAACAAGGCCTTTGGGGTTAAAAGAGCCCCTTGGAACTTGGGGGCAAGGGTTGTAAGTTATGAACCGAGGGCATACAAGGTTTTTATTGAAGGGTGGTTGTATAAACTTTACAAGAGGTTCTTTTACTTGGAAATTGAAAGTTTTAGTTCCCATTTAAGATGGAGGGCAATTAAATCAAAAGTGATGGAGGGCAATTAGTGCCCCCCCCCCCAGTGACAACCTGTTTCCCCAAACGCATCAAAACTTTGAGACCTTTGTCTTGTTCAAAGTAGTCAAGAGGACATATAAAAATGCCTCCAGGGTTAACGCAACCCACTGGATCCCTGAGGCAAAGGTTGAAAGTTATGCCCTACGGGCATATAAGGTTTCTCATGGAATGAGTGGTCTTATAAGCCTTGGATGGGTTATTTGATTGGAAATTGGAAGTTACAGTTCCCTTTTTAAGAGTCAAAAGTGATCTGAGGGCAACAAGCTCCCCTCCCCGTGCCCATCATTTCCCAAAACCAATATTCAATCCAAATTTTGAGACATCTATTTTCTTCATCTTTGTTGAAAGGCTCAAGAAATTATGCCTGTGGGGATGTCAACCCTCCACTGCCCTCAGGGCAACGGCTATAAGTTAGGCAATTCGTTCATTGATTACATATAGTATATGTAATTGACTTTCCATACATATTATTATTACTTTCCAAAAAGGCAAAGGGCATTCAGGTGAGCCTTTCAGAAATTGTTGAAGGGAGTATTGAACTAAATCAAAACACATTATATGTATATGGCTTGTCAAAAGGGCTTAACTCGGGAATGACTGAGTAACTTAATTTGAACTTTCAGGAAATGATAAGTGAGATGACCAGTTAACCAAAAAGGTAATATTTGCATGTTACTGCCTCTACTACTACTACCACACTACTACATTTAAAATGTTTAGGGTAAATTTGAACTAAATCAAAAGAGACTATGTGCATACACATTATCAAAAGAGCGTATCTCAAGAATGGATTTGGATATTAAGTTGGAACTGTCAGAGAATGCTTAAAGGGGAAGATCAATTGACCGGTAGGCAATATGTACACGATACTACAAATATTACTACCACTACCATTGCTACATTTACTATTACTAATACTACTTCAACTGCACCTTATATAACAACTACTTGTAAGGCGAAGACCATTAAGATAAAGTTTCAAGAATTATATAAACATACCAGCTATCAAAAGGAGATATCAGCGATTTCATAGCAATGGCTAATTGTAATAAGTTGAAACTTCCAAGACATGACGAAAGGGATGTTCAACTGACTAAAAGGCAACACGTTTATACTACTGCTGCTACTATTACTAGTGCCATTACATCTGTACCATTACATCTGTGCCATTGCCATTACATCTATTACTAGTGCCATTACATTACTACTGTGACTGCTATTACAGCTATGCCTAAGGGTATGAAGGTGAAATTTTCAGGGAATTTGAGGGGGGGGAGGTGAACTGAATCACGAAACGCCGTCTGTATGCAGGTTTTCAAAAGGATATATCAACAATATGTTAGAAACAGTTTGGTGTGTGAAAATGAAACTTACAGGGTTTTTTGTGGGGGAAGTTGAACTAACCAAAACTCAACATTTGCATCCTGTTCCAACTGCTTTTACTCTTACTAGTACTACTGTTACTACTACTACTGCCACTAAAGCTAAGGCTATTAATATTAATTTTACTGCAACTACTACTACTACTTCTACTATTAAAGCTGGTACTACTATTATGGCTACTAAAGCTAAGAGTATTAAGGCCAAAATTTTGGGGATGGAGGCATTAAAACTGTATTAAATTGAGTCGGAACACACAGTACCCAAACAAGTTTTCAATAAGACGTATCAGCAATGCTTCAGAAGCGGCTGATGGTATTACATAAAAACTTTCAGACTTTCAGATTTCGTTGACGGAGATATTGAAGAAATCAAAGGCGCTAAGCACTACTAATAATACTACTGCTTCTACAATTGTTGCTACTACGCAAGCTAAGGGTATTAAAGCGAAGCTTTGAAGGAATATTTAAGCGGATGTTGAAATAAGTCCAAACGAACTTTGAGTATGTAGATTTTTAACAGGTGACAAAGCAATATCTCAAGAACGACTTAAATTATTAAGTTAGACCTTTAAGGGTAAGTTGTCACGGAGAAAGCACTATGTGTATACTATTAATCTTGCTTGTTCAGGACTTAATTATTTTGATCCCAGTTTGCCAGCCGTGGTTGACTGTTGTAGTGATAAGAAGGTTTTGCTATGTATCAGTTAACATCTAACTTTGTTAGATGTTAACGTATTAAAAATATATAAATATAGAAGTTCGATACGTAAGTTAATTCGAAAGTTACGTATATTTATTACTAATAAAAACGTTCGTAAATAAAATTCAACAAGTTTTGAGAAAGCCATTTAACCAAATAAAAATAAAATTAATATGCAAATTTTGTTTTAATTATTCATGTACGGTGAGCCAAAATCAAACCCTGCATTAATTCAAAAACGTTCAAAAAATAAATTAAAAAAACAAGTTTTTTTAACTGAAAGTAAGGAGCGACATTAAAACTTAAAAAGAACAGAAATTATTCCGTATATGAAAGGGGCTGTCCCCTCCTCAGCGCCTCGCTCTTTACGCTAAAGTTTGACTTTCTCACAACTCCATTTTTTTA
>JAQQPU010007475.1:0-11008 GCA_029168905.1 Artemia sp. Kazakhstan ARC1039 | reverse complement strand
AGCGTAAAGAGCGAGGCGTTGAGGAGGGGACAGCCCCCTTCATATACGGAATAATTTCTGTTCGTTTTAAGTTTTAACGTCGTTCCTTACTTTCAGTTTAAAAAACTTGTTTTTTTTATTTAATATAAATATAAAATTAATGTCGCTGGAGCTGTTTTGTTTGTTATTTGCAGATGACATAGTATTGCTTGCGAAATCGGCTCCGGATTTGCAAAAGATGTTAGAGATTTTGGATAGTTATCTGGAGAGTAAAAAATTAGTTTTGAATATGGAAAAATCAGTTATATTAGTTTTTGGAAATGATGAAAGGGAAAAGAATAAGTTTTATTTTAAAGGGAAAGAGATGAATGAAGTTAAGGATTATATTTATTTGGGATGTAAGTTCACAAGTTCAGGGAAATGGAGTGATCAGGTGCAAATAGCGAGTTGGAAGGGTCAGAAGGCTTCATGGGCATTATTGAAGAGTCCCCTTAGGCATTTAGGACCGGCAGATATTAAGCTACAGAAGAGAATTTTTGAGACGAAAGTAGGCCCAGCATTGAGTTACGGTGGGGAAGTTTGGGGTTTTGAAAAAGGGGAAAAAATAGAGAGAATTTATTTAGGACATTTCAGGAGACTTTTAGGGCTAAGCGGGAAATTTAATAATCTGGTGTTAAAGGGTGATCTAGGATTGTTTTCATTGAGGGTAAAAAGATTGGTTAGAATGATAGGATACTGGGAAAAGGTGATTGGTTTACAGAATAATAGGTTAGTAAATGCAGCTTATCTGGAGGTGTTGCAGGATAGAAGGAAATGTTCATGGGCTTCCCAGGTGAAATCAATCTTAAATAGTTGTGGGTTATCAGGTGTTTGGAATGAAGGGAAGGGGATAGGGCTGGAAGTAAGAAATGTAGCAAAACTAGTAAAGGGAGTGCTTGAAGATCAGGAGATTCAGAAATGGCAGTGTGAGGTCGCAGCCTCGGCGTCCCTCGGCATTTACCGGCAATGGAAGGAGGTCTGGGGATATGATAGTTATTTTAAAGCGGGTTTAAATAGTGAAGAAATTAAGTGGTATATATCAGGGAGGGGTAATTTTCTAGCACTTGGAGAAAGGAGGAAATATTTAGGGAGGGTAAGGGTAAAGGAGGGTCCTTACTCATGCCCTATGTGCGGAGAAAACGGGGAGGATCTGCTTCACTTCATGGCCCTTTGTCCCGAATTACAGGATCTAAGGAAAGATTTATTTTTTGTTAATGTGGGGACAAGTGAGTGGTTGGTTTCAGTAATGGGATCAAAAAATTATGGGACAATAAGAATGATAGCAAAGTATATAAAATTGGGTATGTCACATAGAGATAGATTTTTGTAAAAAGGGGTGGGGTGAGTCTGGAAAGTATTGTTGTATGTGTGTAAGTTGTTTTCTTGTTTGTTATTTTTGTAGTCATGGCCCTTGATAGATGTAACATACATCTATCTATTTATGTTAGTTTAATGGTATCGTGTGCTTTTATGTTTTTCTAATGTTTTGTAATTTTGCGTTGTTATTGTTATGTAGGCTACCATACTTTGCTATGAGTGTTATAATCATGTTATTATTTTGTGTGATTTTCCTTTTTTGCCATGGCCCAAAGTGGCTTTTATTGCAATAAATATCTATCTATCTATCTATCTATATATTAACACTACAAAAAGAATATTACCATGGACAAAAAAAAAAGCAAAATAGAGATTATTTGAAGATGTGTGGGTATAAAAGTATGGATATATCGAAAATGGTGATATATTTTGCATACTCAATGCACAAATGTAAATTACTGCCAGGACTTGCAATACTGTGCGGCAATTTTCTTCAAAGCATAAAGATGTGAGTGAAACAACAAATGAAGATAAATCAGAATACATTGATAATCGTGCATTAAATATTGGAATAAAAACAGCATAAAACAGCAAAACAGCATAAAAACAGCATTTCTTAAAGCATTCTGTGACACGCTAAATGACTTCAAATGACTAAATGACTTCATAAAAATAAGAAATTAATTAAGAGAGAAAAAACATGTAGCTGTTAGATAGAACAGTTAGCTCAGCGTCGTGTTGAACATTTGGCCAAAAATATTGACGGACAAGTCAGAAATGTCTAGTAACATAATTAGCATTGCAGTTGATGAAATTAGGTTCACTAAAAGGCTTTTTCTAAATGAATATCATTCACCCGAACCCCCCCCCCCGCCCCTTTCATATTAGTATAATGGACATTTTTAACCAAATACAAAGTAATTGCCAGCTCCTGGCCTAAAATGAGCCTGGATTTGTGTTAGTTTTTTTTTTTTTTACAAAATTCATAGCACGAGGCAGATTTAAACTTAGAACCAGTTATGCAACGAAGTTAATCATTTACCTAAGTTTTATCCCTTGTGTCTATGGAGTTTATTTTTAAAAGAATCAACGGGTGGATTTTCAGGGATAACATTCCTCGGGAGGCCCTTGTGCAGCCTCAAATTGAAGGAACGCTACCTCAAATTGAAGGAACGCAGCCTCAAATAGAGGTGCAGCCTCAAATTGAAGGAACGCTACTAATGAAATTAAAATTAGTGATATATACAAATCAATAACAAGCAGTTGAGGTCTGTGGGGGCGGTAGCCCATCTTGGATAGGCCTAGGTATGATTTGAAAAACGATCAGAAATTAAATTATTTTAAGTTTTTTTCAGCTGAAAGTAAGGAGCAACATTAAAACTGAAAACGAACAGAAATTACTATGTATATGAGGGGGGTTGCCTCTCCTCAGTACCACGTTCTTTACGCTAAAGTTTGAATTGGTCTTAATTTCTTAATAGCTACTCCTGAAACACAAGGTTCGTGTAATGAGAAAAATAAGAAGCATTTTTAAAAGTTTCAAGAAACTTTTTAAAGAACAATTTGATGAATAGTCGCATGTGCGGATCTGCAATTGTTATTAAATAAAAAATAATTTTTTTTTAAAATGAAAGTAAAAAGCTGCATTAAAACTTAAAATAAACAGAAATTGTTCCTTATGCTTGTTTCGGGCTAGGGGTTGGCAATTACTTTTAGATGAGGGTTAAAACTGGTCCATAACACGTTTAAAGGGACGCTTGGGTTAATCATATTCAATTATAGAATAGACTTTTAGTGAACCTAATTTCATCAACTGCAATGCTAATTATGTCACTAGACATTTTTGACCTGTCCGTCAATATTTTTGGCCAAATGGTCAAAACGACGCTGAACTGGTCTAGATAACAACTAGATGTCCTTTTTTCTCTTAATTAGATATAAAAAAAAAGTTTTTTTTTAACTGAAAGTAAGGAGCGACATTATAACTTAAAACGAACAGAAATTATTCCGTATATGAAAGAGGCTGTCCCCTCCTCAACGCCTCGCTCTTTACGCTAAAGTTTTTCATTGTTTAAAAAAAAAATAGTTGTGAGAAAGTCAAACTTTAGCGTAAAGAGCGAGGCGTTGAGGAGGGGACAGCCTCTTTCATATACGGAATAATTTCTGTCCGTTTTAAGTTTTAATGTCACTCCTTACTTTCAGTTAAAAAAACTTGTTTTTTTATTTAATTTTTGAACGTTTTTGAAAAAATGCAGGTTTTGATCTTGGCTCACTGTACATGAATAATTAAAACTAAATTTGCATATTAATTTACTTTTATCTGAGGTATTGAATAGGGGGTGAACCCAATCATATATGTAATATTTTCTGTTCGTTTAAAGTTTTAATGTTGCTGCTGTTGCAGTTGAAAAACTTGTTTTTTTTATATTTAATTTCTGATCTTTTTTTAAATAATGCTGGGAAGTCCGACGTCCCCTTCATAGCAATGTCCCTTCCCCTATGAAAACTTCCTTCATGGAAAGATCCTCCCACATAACAATGGGATATAAATTTCAAGATAGCCGTTATGTTGAAAATAGTTAAAAGGTCAGATAATAAAACTCCGGTGTCAACACAACCCCCCAGGGCCCGAGGTCAGAAGTTGTAAGCTGTGCCCTGGGGGCATACATAATTTTTACGGATGGGATTCTCGTATAAATTTCAGAAAGGGCTCATTTGATTGGAAATTGAAAGTTCTAGTTAACTTTTTAAGAGTCAAAAGTAATCGGAGGGCGGCTAGCCCCCCCCCCGCAATTTTCCCTAAATGCATCAGATAAAAATTTCGAGATAGACATTTTGTTAAAAAACAGTTCCAAGGTCAGATAACAAAGACTCCGGCGTCGACACAACCACCCAGGGCCCAAGGGCAGAAGTTGTAAGTTATACCCTGGGGAATATATTGTTCTTATGGAAGGGATGCTCGTATAAACTTCAGAGTTGGCTCATTTCATTGGAAATTGAAAGCTCTAGTTCACTTTTTAAGAGTTAAAAGTAATCGGAGGGCAGCTAGCCCCCCCCGCCCTTTTTCCCTAAATGTATCAGATAAAAATTGCGAGATAGAAATTTTGTTAAAAAACAGTTCCAATGTCAGATAACAAAGACTCCGGCGTCGACACAACCACCCAGGGCCCAAGGGCAGAAGTTGTAAGTTATACCCTGGGGCATATATTGCTCTTATGGAAGGGATGCACGTATAAACTTCAGAGATGGCTCATTTCATTTGAAATTGAAAGCTCCAGTTCACTTTTTAAGAGTCAAAAGTGATCGAAGGGCAGCTACTCCCCCTCCCCCCGATCTTTTCCTCCAAATTCATCATATAAAAATTTTGAGATAGCCTTTTTGTTAAAAACAGTTAGAAGGTCAGATAACAATGACTACGGTGTTGACAAAACCCCCGAGGGCCCGGGGGGAGATGCTGTAAGTTATGCCCTGGAGGCATATATGGTTATTATGGAGGGGATGCTCGTATAAACTTCAGAGACGGTTCATTAAATTGGAAATTGAAAGTTCTAGTTCACTTTTTATGAGTCAAAAGTAATCAGAGGACAACTAGCCTACCCCCCCCCCCTCAACCTTTTCCCCTAACTGCATCAGATAACAATTTTGAGATGGCCAATTTTTTAAGAATAGTTAAAAGGTCGGATAACATAACTCTGGTGTAGAAAAAACACTCCAGGGCCCGGGGGCAAGCGTTGTAATTTATGCCCTGGGGGCATATATGATTCATATAAAAGGGATGCTCGTATAATGTTCAGAGAGGGTTCATTGGATTGGAAACTAAAAGTTCTAGTTCACTTTTTAAGAGTCAAAAGAGATCCGAGGGTAACTAGCCCCCCCCCTTCTAAAGACCTTTTCCCCCAAACCCATCCAAAATGTTTTTTTGAGATAGCCGTTTTTTAAAAAAATAGTTCAATCAGATAACAAAAACTCCGGTGTCGAAACAAACACCAGGGCCCGTGAGCAAGCGTTGTAAGTTATATCCTAAGGGCATATATGGTTCTTATGAAAGGGCTGCTCGTAGAAACTTCTTATAGGGCCCATTTGATTGGAAATTGAAAGCTCTAGTTCATTTTTAAGAGTTGAAAGTGATTGGAGGGCAGCTAGCCCCTCCACCCCATGCCGTTTTTCCCTAAATGCAGCAGATAAAATTTTGAGATAACCATTTTGTTAAAAACAATTTAAAGGTCAGATAACAAAGACTCCGATGTTGACATTACCCCCCTAAGGGCCGGGAGCAGGTGTTGTAAGTTACGCCCTGGGGGCATATATGATTTTTATGGAAGGGATGCTCGTATAAACTTCGGAGAGGGCTCATTTCATTTTAAGTTCTTAGTTCTAGTTTGCTTTTTAAGAGTCAAAAGTGATCGGAGGGCAGCTAGTCCCCCCAAACGTTCTTTTTTTCCTCAAGCGCATCAGATAAATTTTGAGATAGCCAATTTGTTAAAAATAGTTAAAAGGTCAGATAACAAAAACTCTGATGTTCAGACAACCCCCCTGGCCCAGGAGGAAGGCATTTTAAGATATGCCCTGGGGGCATATATGGTACTCATACAAGGGATATTCGTATAACCTTCAGAGAAGGTTCATTTGATTGAAAATTGAAACTTCTAGTTCACTTTTTAAGATTCAAAAGAGAACCAAAGGCAACTAGCCCCCCCCCCCACGACCCTTTTTTCCCAAACCCGCCCGAAAAATGTTTTGAGATAGCCATTTTTTAAAATAGTTCAAACGTCAGATAACTCAAAAACATATTTTCTATCTAGAAATCAACTACGCTGAACAAAATGGCTATCTCAAAATTTTGATTCGATGTGTTTGGGAGAATGATGGGCGGGGGGGGGGGCTAGTTGCCCTCCAATCAATTTCGAGTCTTTTTTGAAGTTTCTAAGACAACGCCTTCTATAAAAACCTTAAGTGCCCCCAGGGCATAACTTGAAACCCTTGCCCCGAGGGTTATGGGGGAGTGTCCTCCTAAATAAGATATTTTCTATCTTGAAATCAGCTACGCTGAACAAAATGGCTATCTCAAAATTTTGATTGGATGTGTTTGGGGGAATGATGGGCGTGGGGGGGCTAGTTACCCTTCAATCACTTTCGACTATTAAAACGGGCACTAGCCCTTTGAATTTCCAATCGAATGAGTCTTTTTTGAAGTTTCTACGACAACGCCTTCTATAAAAACCTTAAGTGCCCCCAGGGCATAACTTGAAACCCTTGCCCCGAGGGTTATGGGGGAGTGTCCTCCTAAATAAGATATTTTCTATGTGGAAATCAGCTACGCTGAACAAAATGGCTATCTCAAAATTTTGATTGGATGTGTTTAGGGGAATGATGGGCGTGGGGGGCTAGTTGCCCTCCAATCACTTTCGACTATTAAAATGGGCACTAGCTACTCCAATTTCCAATCAAATGAGCCCTTTTCGAAGTTTCTACGACAACTCCTTCGATACGAATTGCCCGGGTGGAGAAAAAAAAACACATTGTGCCCACATCGTTCTTTACTTAGGCAGCGCTAGCGCGCTGCCTATGATCATCCAAATGTGAAGGCGTGGTCGTATAAACTTTGTAGGAAGTTCACTCGATCGCATATCGAAATTTATTGTGCCCTTTTTAAGAATCAAAAATGATCAAAAAGTAATAGACCCCCCCCCTTGTGTCTTTTCCCCCAATGCTTCTTATAAAAATTATGAAATAGCAATTTGGTTCAAAATAGTCCTAAATTCAAATTGCTATAACTTAGGGGGTTGAGAAATCCTCCATAGCCCCCACGGAAAGGATTGTAACTTATGTAAGTTGCCCATTATTAGAACATAAGTTTTTTGTGGGAGGGGAGGTCGCATTAACTTTGGAGGGGGCCCATTTGATCGGAAGTTGAAACTTTTGGTTCTTTTTTTAAGAGTCAAAAGTAATCAACGGTAATTACCCCAGGCCGCACTTTCCCAAAGGGTATCCAGTCAAAATTTTGAGATAGCCATTTTGTTCAAAATACTTCAAAGACCAAATAAATTTATTTCCGGGTTTGAACCCCCCCCCCTGCCCCGGGGAAATGGATCTAGGTTAAGGAATTTGCTTATTGTTACTTTGATACTTTGTTTACCTTTTTTACTTAAATATTTTCTTTACTTTGGTACTTTGATACTAGTTTTGATACTTTGATGAAAGCTTGATGCTATAAACTTGCCTGGAAAAAAGTGTAGACTGGTTACTTTCCAGAAAAACACACGCAAAATCAAATAGAGAGGCACTTTTATATTGTTAATTTTAAGGTGTTTTTAATGGTAAAGGTCGTTTTATGGCAAGTATCACTTGCCATAAAAAAATATTTTCAAATAAACCATTTTCTAAAAACTTAAAACTTTTTGCAATCAAAATGAAACAAAAATTAACTTAAGAAAAGTTTCTGAAAAAGAAGATTTTTAAAGAAAAGTAAAGGCAATATTAGACTTAAGATCAACAGATACAAATACCTGTTAAAATTCAAACTAGAAACGACAAAAAAATTACTATTAAAGAATAAATGAAACCCAAAACGAAAAGGAATTAAATAAACAATCATAGCAAAAAACATAAAACAAGTGCTAATATAGATGAATAAATTACACGAAATTACTATTAAAGAATAAATGAAACCAAAAACGAATAGAAATTAAATAAATAATCATTGCAAACAAACATATAATAGGTACTGAAATAAATGAATAAATAATTCTTAAACGAGTGAAACTTAAATTGAATATGCAAATCAAGCTTGAAACGAACCAAATATCACTACAAACTAGAGCCTGGGTTTTGCCTCCTTCTATCACTTTAAAAGTCTAAAACCTATTGCACCAGGCTGCTTGAAACTTAGAACCGGCTATGCAACTAAGTCAATCATCTTCCCAAGTTCTATCCCTAAAGATTTTTCTACGGAATCTATTTTTAAAGGAATCAGGTGATGGTTTTTTTAGGGATAACATCCCTCGGGAGTCCCTTTCAAATGGAGGTGCATCCTTCATTTGAATGAACGCTATTAATGATTTTAAAATTAGCGATATATATATAGATTAACAGAAAGCAGTGGGGATTGGGGGGGGACCCATCTTGGATAGGTCCAGGCATGATCTGAAAAACAATCAGAAATTAAATAAAAAGAACATTTTTTTTTAGAAATGAAAGTAAGAAGTGATATTAAAGCATAATATGAACGGAAACTATTCTTTAGATAATGGGTGCGGCCCTCTCCTCAATAACCCATACTCCATGCTAAAGTTTGGATTTTGTCAGATTTTTCACAGAAGACTGCACAAAAACAAAGGCCGTTAAACTGTAACGAGAAGTGTTTTTAGAACACTATAAGACTTAAGCGTAAAGAGTGGGGAACATAGAAGGGACCATCCCTCTTCACATATGGAACAATTTCTGATCATTTTAAGTTTTAATGCAAATCCTTACTTTCATTAAAAAAAACGCTTTTTTATTTAATAGCAGTTGCAGATCCAGACATACGACTATTCATCGAACTGTTCTTTGTAACGATGAGTAAGTAAGGAGCGACAAGGCTCAATAGTAACCGAAACTCTAAAAAACGGAATTTTAATACCGATAAATATATCAAATGAATCGGCTTATTATGTTGATTCCAAATATCTAAGTGATACCCATCAAAGGCAACGAACCTGAGAAAATTTGATCAATTTTTAAAAAAGGGGGAAAAAACTCAGTAAAAGTCAAAAACCTCTAAATTAAAATTAAACCATTAAATTCAGTGTATAAGAGAATTCCACGATTATATTATAGAGTAGCCTTTTAGTGACCCTAATTTTATCAACTGCAATGTTAATTATGTCACTAGACATTTTTGACCTGTCCGTCAATATTTTTGGCAAAATGTTCAACGCGACGCTGAAATGTTCTAGATAACAACTACATGTCCTTTTCTCTCTTAATTATTTTCATTTTATAGGAAAAGTCATCAAATAGGCGTTGGACTATATTAAAGAGAGGGAAACTTAGAAGGGGCCATCCCCCTTTACATATGGAACAATTTCTGCTCATTTTAAGTTTTAATGCAGCTCCTTACTTTCATTTAATAAAAATGTTTTTTTTTATTAAATCAAAGTTGCAGATCTGCACATGCAACTATTCATCAAACTGTTCTTTATAACGAACTGTAAGTAAGGAGCGACACGGCTAAATAGTAACCGAAACTCTAAAAAACAGAATTTTGATACCGAAAAATATATCAAAAGAATGGGTTTATCATGTTGATTCCGAACATATAACTCATTAAGTTTAGTGACCCATCAAAGACTACGAGGCTGAGGAAATGTGATAGATCTTGGAAAAATCTGGGGAAAGGTTTTTAAGTTATAAAACATCCCCATTGTTTACGCATAGTATTTGTTATTGGGAATTATAGATGCATTTTTCGGGTGGGAGGGGGGTAATTTTCTTCTGGAGGGATTTTCCCACGGGGAGAATATTCCCATTGGAGGGAAGTTTCCGGGAGGGGGGATTAATTTTCACGGGAAATGTTACATAGGGGGAACTTGCTAGAACTCCTATACGAAATTATTCTTCTTTGTCTTAATTTTTCTTTTCCGAATCAATTTTAAGCGTGAAGATGTTAAGGGTTATTGTCCAGGTTAAATTTTCATCAATATTGGATTATCTAAAGGATCTTACTGTGGGAAGGGGGGAATTTTCTGTGGAGGTTGGGTCACGAATCATTTAAAAAACGATCAGAAATTAAATAAATTTAAGTTTTTTCAACTGAAAGTAAGGAGCAACATTAAAACTTAAAAAGAACAGAAATTATTACGTATATGAGCGGGGTTGCCCCCTAATCAATACCTCGCTCTTTACGCTAAAGTTCAAATTTTGTCCCAATTCTTTAACAACTACTCCTGATAAACAAGGCTCGTTTAATTAAAAAAATAAGAATCTTTTTTAAAAGTACCAAACGAGTCTAGCGTGACGAGCGAGGTATTGAGGAGGGGGCAACCCCCTCCTATACGTAATAATTTGTTTTCGTTTTAAGTTTTAATTTTGTTCCGTTCTTTCAGTTAAAGAAAACTTTTTTTTTTCTAATCACAGAAAAAAATGTATATATTCCATCTGTTTGACAAACACTCAAACAGCTCCAGAAATAGGTCTCGAGTGCACAAAGTTGCAAAAAAAAAAAAAAAAAAACAGACAACCTGGAGATTGAATTTCGTGGATCTTCTTAATCAATGAAGTTTCTGTTTTAGTTGTATATGTAACGTTCCCGGAAGATTTTTTACGGTTATTGATACGGTTAAAAGAGTCTGTTTACATACTTTACAAAATGAAACGTGATATAAAAGATTATATGGCTCTTGCTCCTTGTTCCAAATGTTCTATATACTATCAGATTTAATCCGCCGCCTACTCCCCCTGTAAGTGCAACTAAAAACGTAGATTTTCCTACCACAGTTAGTTGAGGTCGTACTTATCCCTCCGCTGGATACGGATGACCAAAAGTAGTCTTTCCTTTCGCTGGCAAGTTGATCATGGACACCAAAAACTCCCATGTAGCTCCTGGCCAGATTAAATAGTTCTCCGCCAGTATGTCAAGTTAAAAGGCTGATGAATATAAACTTTAAAAGCCCTTCCCCAGTAAGAAATTGGA
>JAQQPU010007474.1:18868-38751 GCA_029168905.1 Artemia sp. Kazakhstan ARC1039 | reverse complement strand
GTAGTTCTCTATGTCTTAGTGCTTTAGAAATATTTAAAAAAGCTTCTAAAGTAGAATTTTGCCTCTAAAGTCAATTCTGATGTTTTTAGCATGCTATCTATTAGTGCTTTGGAAATATTTAAAAAGCTTCTAGAGTAGAATTTTAGAAAATTTCTAGTTTGGGGGAAGGGGGATTTCAAAAACATCTCCCCATGACATAACTTGTCCTCTAAAGTTGATTCTGATGTTTGTAGTGCTCTATATCTTAGCGCTTTACAAATATTTAAAAAAGCTTCTAAAGTAGAATTTTGGAAAATTTTGAGTTTGGGGCAAAGGGGGATTTCAAAAACATCTTCCCATGACATAAATTGTCCTCTAAATTTGATTCTGATGTTTGTAGCACTCTATGTTTTAGTGCTTTAGAAATATTTAAAAAAGCTTCTAAAGTAGAATTTTGGAAAATTTTGAGTTTGGGGGGAAGGGGGATTTCAAGAACATATTCCCATAACATAATTTGTCCTCTAAAGTTGATTCTGATGTTTGTAGCGCTCTATTTCTTAGCGCTTTAGAAATATTTTAAAAAGCTTCTAAAGTAAAATTTTGAGTTTGGGGGGAAGGGGGATTTCAAAAACATCTTCCCATAACATAATTTGTCCTCTGAAGTTGATTCTGATATTTGTAGCACTCTATCTATTAGTGCTTTAGAAATATGTTCTTGTTCAGCTCTTGTCCTGTGAACATCAATCCAAACAAATAGCATTTGTAAGTGACAAAAAGGATTATTTATTACGCAACCCAAGTATATTTCATAAGGAATGTAAGTGATTGCAATTCCTGACTTAGATTCAGTGTGAGATTATCTTTTTAGATTTTGAAATCTCATTAATTCAGTGACCTTGAAAACAATTTCTCGGACTACTAAGCTGTAACTCCACTGTGACGTCACTGCCTGCTTGATTGGATAAAGTTTATATTGGCGACGGTTTTTGGCATTGATTTGGCGTGGATTTTTGTCTATTGAATATTATTACCGTAAGTGCAATTATGAAATAATGGGTGACTCGGATATTATTTTAAATCCAATATTGAATTTTATTTCTTGATCGATGATCGATGGTATCAAAGTAGAAACAATAATTGCTAAGTCGACAAGCTTTTTCAGTCATGAAACCATTCTAAAGGCAAAGGAAGTCTTACATCAGTTGCTAGAAATTGGAACACGTTTAATTAGATGCCAAAAAGACGATGAAAATGTCCTTGACATTTGTAAGTGGTTATCTACGGCATCGAAAGAAAAACGTAAGATCCCGAAATTCGTGATCTACTCACCGTGCGAAATTCCAACAATTGGTGATGCGATCGTTGCAACATTAACCTGTCGCATGAATGAACTTTCCCGTAAAATTGACAGTTTGTCTGAGCTAAATAAGCAACATTTCGCAGTACAGGCAACTTCTGCCTGGTCCTCCTCCGCTCAGTCGTCTTGCGCCAAGGACCAATCCAATCCTCCTACCTATGCTGTTGTGCTAAAAAATTGCCCGTCCAATCTTTCATCTCCACTATTAAGAAAAGATTTTATTGATAAAATATGTCCTGAAGCTGCAAATGATATTTCAGAGGTGAAACGTTCTTCATCAGAATGGAAAATTGTCGTAAAAAGTAAACCTGCTGCCTCCTCAATTGCTGACCAGATGAAAAAGTTCCAACCTGGCCTTTTAGCCTCTGTTAAATCTCCCGCCTTCATCGGTGTAATAAAAGGCATTCCGACAGAAATGAATGAAAAAGATCTAGAAAAAATTATTCCAAAGTGTGTCAAAGCTTTGCAGTGTGGCAAGTCACGTGTCTACAAGATTTATTTTGAACAACGGAGTGATCTCGATTCTTTTCTGAAAAATTCTGTGAAGGTGGGTTATGAAAAGTTAACTGTCCAGAATTTCATATTCATACCTAGACGGTGTTTCAGATGCCATCAGCAAGGACATTTTGCTGCTGATTGTAAGAACGCAGAACTGTGCTCTCGCTGTGGTTCCTCGGAGCACTCTTCCACAAGGGATAATCCATGTGTTCGGAACATGTTTTGCATTACATGTAAAGAGTTTAATCACACATGTTACAGTATCAAATGCCCTGGCAACGCTCAATCCGATAAACGGGCAGCTAAGTAGATTAATGGATATTCGTTTTCTCTCTTGGAACATTAATGGTGGTCTTATAAAAAAAAAACCTATTCTTGAAAATATACTTCGTAATCATGATATTCTTTGTTTGCAGGAACATTTCCTGACCAACCACAGCCTTAGTTTACTTGACATTAGTTCCACTTTCAAAACTTTCTCGGTTCCAGCTAAACGTAGTGCTTCTAAAGGCAGAGCTTCCGGTGGTATTGCTACTTATGTAGCATCGAATCTTAATTCTAGTGTTTTCTTTTCTTGTGATAGTTTTTAAGCTGTTCGAGTAGTTGAGTGCGTAATAATAAATGTGTATTTACCCACAGATTACAAAGATGAAGATTCGGAGAGAGATTTCGCTTTGGCAGTTAGTAAACTTAGCTCTTGTCTTCGTGATGTCCTTAAACTGAAAATCCCATGTTTGATCATAGGTGATTTTAATTGTGATTTAAACTGCGGGTTGTCTTCAGCTTCTATCCGTGCTTCTTTACTATTAGGAATATTTGGTGATGATTTTAAAGTTCAACAGAAATCTGCTCAGTTTACTTACATTCATTCTTCCTTTTGCACATCTAACCTCGACCATGTTGTGTCATGTAACCTTGATATACCTTGTGTTGAGGTAGTTTCCAATTTTCAAGTTTCAGACCATCTTCCTATTGCTTCTAGTTTCAAACGAGAAGCTTCTCAGATTCCAGTGTTACAGGCTTATACTGTTCACCGGCACAGGTGGTATACTTCTTGCGATTGGAATAAAATTGACACATCTCAGTACATCGAAATTTCAGATAGTATCCTAAACAAGATCCGAGTTCCATTTCATCTTCTGCAAAAGTCTTCTAATAAAGACATTAATGAGGTTAGATTAACTCTTGATATATATTCCGCAGAAATCTGCCATGCACTTTTGTGTGCTGAAAAAAAGGGCAGTTCCTCTTAAAAAAATACATGTTGGTACCCAAGTTCCCGGGTGGTCAGGAAATCTAGTGTTGTCTGAAGCTTGTGACCGTGCTAAATTTTGGTATAAATTATGGAGAGATTGCCTATGCCCCTGTCAAGGAATAGTCAATGAATTGAGAAAAATGACAAAAAAACGTTTTGCTAAGGAACTTGCCCTTCATCGATCTAAAATGCAGACACTTTATTCCGAGAAGGTCAGGAATTCACCTGATCTTCTGTGGAAGCTATTACCCCGTACTATCTCCTCCAATTTGCCAGACCCAAATGACATTCCATTGTCCGAGTGGATATCCCATTTTTCAAATGAATTTTCTGAGCCTGATCCTGTTTTAGAGTCACAATTTTGTGACGAGCTCTGCAAATTCATTGATGAATCTCCTGACCTTGATTTTGTTGTTACTTGTGACGCTGTTATAAAAGCCATTTCCCAACTTAAAAAGAAAGCGTCTTGTGGGATAGATAAGGTGAGCACTCTACACATCATTAATGGAAGTTATCTATTGGTGCGTCACCTCAGCCTTCTCATGCAAATGATATTTGTTACAGGTATTGTTCCATCCTCGTTCTGCATTGGTGATCTGTCTCCAATTCCCAAAAAAGGGAAATCTGAGCTGCAATGTTCCTCTTTCCATCCCATCACCGTATCTACTACGACATGCAAACTTTTCGAGCTTCTTTTTCTTGATGAGTTAAGACAAAAATGTTACGTTCCCCCATATCAGTTCGGTTTTCAGGCTCATCTTGGCTGTTCTCATGCTCTTACAGCAGTTTTTACTGCCCTTGCTGACGCTGAATCTTCGGGAGAAAGTATGACCCTCGCCGGACATGACATTAGACGAGCGTTCGATTCCTTAATTCATTCGTCCATGCTTCTTCATATGGCAAGGCGAGGTGTAAACCGATCAGTTGTCCGTGTTCTCAGGGATTTATATAGGAACCTAAAAGTGCGTTTAAAACTTCCATCCCGTTTTTCCCTGCAGTCGGCTCTTCATCCTTCCCTATATAATTGCATTAATTCTTGTGTGAGGCCAAACTCTTTGATTCCCTCGAATATGCTTGTGAATCTTCAATACCCCATCCTCGTTAAGAAAGGGACTAGACAGGGAGCTATCACTTCCCCTACCCTGTTCAATAATAGTGTCCTGGAAGCGCAGGCAAAGTGTCTTCCTTCATGCATTCTTGGGAGAATAGATATGTCTCTTATTTGTTATGCTGATGACATCCTGAATCTCAGCCGTACGATCCAGCGCATTGAGCAGAATTTCAAAATCCTCAAAGATGAATATTCAAAAATTGGTCTGTCTTTTAATCCTAAGAAATCCGAAGTAATCCTTTTCAATTGGCGAAATCCCTCTACTCCTCTTATAAATATGGACGGTTCTCTTGTTAAACCCTCAGACCATATTACATACCTGGGCCTCCCAATTGGCACATCTATAGGCCACACACGTCATTTGCTGATTTCTCACGTTGAGCGTAAAATTAGCATTTCTTACGCTGTAATCGTAAAAAGCAAACTACGTTTCAACCGTTATATTCTAGCATCCATTTACAATGCCACAGCCCTTCCTCATCTGCTTTACATTGCTCCTTTCTGGAGATTCTTTACAGTTACAGATAAAAAGCACCTACGATCAATCTTCTTCAGATTTGCTAAATATCTTCTACATTTGCCCCCTTGGACAAGAAACCGTAAAATTATTCATTTGTATAAGCTAGCTGACCCTAATATTAGCATTAATAAATCTCTATCCCATTTTCAAAGTAAGTTTAATCATCCATGGTCAACAATTTGTTCACAATAGTTTTTTTATATTAATGTAATGCATATAGTCACTGTTCGTATTAATGTAATGAAGAGTTTTCTTTTGTCATGTGTTTGAATTTTTAATGTGTGTTTGTGTCCTTCTTTTTCTTTTTTTTTTCTTTAGTGATTACTCCGTCTATTGTACCTTTTTTTGACGGGCAATAAATGAATAATAATAATAATAATAATATTTAACAAGCTTCTTAAGTAGTATTTTAGAAATTTTTGAGTTTGGGGGAGGGGGGGTTTCAAAAACATCTTCTCATGAAATAACTTGTCTTCTAAAGTCAATTCTGATGTTTGTACTGCTCTATCAATTATTGCTTCAGAAATATTTAAAAAGCTTCATGAGCATATGGACCTATAAAAATAAAAACATCTCATAACATAATTTATCCTCCAAAAACAATTTGGATTTTTTTACTGGTCTATCTCCTGTCAAATCCTTTCCCTAATTAATAAAATTTAAATGGCTTATCAACACAGAGTTGTCTTCTACCCCATGGCACCTGCATACTACTGTTAAAGGGGTTATGATAAGCAAAGTTGTGACATCACCAATGGGTTCCATAAGCAATGTCAGCTCAATAGTAAATAAGTTAAAGGGATGACTGTTAAATGAAAATAGGATTTTGGAATATATTTTAATGAACAAGGTTAAAAGCTGAAGTTGTGTAAGGTAAGCAGTGATTTATAATTATTATAGTAATATAGGATGAAATGTTAGCTAAAACAACTAGTAATGTGCAGTAATTTACCATTAGCCTATATAGAGGGGGAGGAGTGGAGGTAGATACTTCAAAGGGTCAATATCTACCAAATCATATTATTGAGTTAGGACTAAAGTGAATACACCATTTGATGCCTTTTTTAATGCTGATTACAAATATAATAAGCATTTCTATGAGAAATGAATTTCAGCCCCCCCCCCCCCCTATATATGCCAATTCAGGGTTAGGTTGGGTTAGGTATAGCCTATATAGGGGGGGGGGGCTGAAATCATTTCCAATAGAAATGCTTATTAGGCTATATTTGTAATCAGCATAAAAAAAGGCATCAAATGGTGTATTCACTTTATTCCTAACTCAATAATATGATTTGGTAGATATTGACCATTCAAAATACCTTCCTGGGATATACCTTAGCATGTAGATCCATACCTGAAAGTTTCATTTTCCTAACCCAACCCCTTTCCAAGATAGCCAAAAGTAACTAAAGTATAATTTTACCCTTGGTTTTGTGATTTGAAGTATAGCAAGGCTGCATACAAAATGTGTTAACTATAAGCTAATTATTCTGCATAGGCTAGGCTATCAGGAAGTAGGCTAAGACTTGTTTTCTTAACATGTTTCCTTGTCTCCACTTAGCTCTCTAGGTAAATACCATGATGCTTCCTTTAAAACAACATATTATCTTGTTTTGATAAATACTAACACATTTTTTGTGGCATGTCGAATAATTTTCACTGCATGCATTTTAGATAGCTCAAACACTTCTGTTAAGAAATATTATTTTCTTTAATAAGTCACGTTTTTCTATTTTTTGAAAAATTTAGAATAGTTAGCGTCACCTAAGAAAAAATAGTATTGTTATTCTGAATAGCTAGGGATGACGATAAAACATGAACAATACATTTCAAAACGGAAAAGGATTGAAAAACTTCAATCCCTTTGCTGTTTTTACTTTTATAACTTTAATAAATCAAATAATATTAACATTTTGATTGCTAAATATCAGTATATGTATATTAAAGTGACAATGAATATTCATTTGTATTTTTTACATTAAAGTGGAAATTTTGTTCTGGCCTTGGTATGAAATAGGGGTTTTGAGCCCAATTTATGTCAATTTCTGCTCTTTTTAGTTTGACTCGGTTATTTATTGTAATTTCTGTTCGTTTTGGGTTTCATTTATTTATCGATGCTGATTAGTGGTAATTTCACGCTTGGTAGATTATTTGATTTTATTTTTGCTTATTTTTAGTTTAACAGAGTTCTTTACTTTTCTTTGAAAAACTTATTTTGAGGAAAATGTATTTTTAATTAATTTCTGTTCGTTCTATATTGACATAGTCTTTTCAGGAAAAAGTAAATAATACTTTAGATGTTTTTGTTTTTTTAAGACTTTATAGTTTTGCCTGCTATTTGTATGCTGGAGAAAATTTTTCAGCAATTTTTAACAACATACACCCTTTTAAAAATCTAGACACAAATAGTAGTTTTTAATTTAGTTTCATACCTTCTCTAGTTTACCTGAAATGGAAAACTTGATAACATTCGCAAAAAAATATATTTACTTTCTTTGATAGCTTGGATACACTTACGCCATTTTGATTTGGTTAAATTTTAAGAGCAGAAGTAGCCCCGAAAATTTGAATATAATACCCTCAGTCGTTCTTGGGACAATGCTGAGATGCCTAATTGGGAATTAGGATTAAAACAATGCATTTTGATTTAATCTTAAGGTAACATTTAGTTTTTTAACATAATGGGCAAATGGGAGGGTGGGCCTGGGAGGGGGATTAGTTGCCCTCCAATAACTTTCGACTATTCGAAAGGGCATCAACCCTTTGTGTTTTCAATAGAATGAGCCCTTTTCGAAATTCCCACGGCAACTCCTTCGATACGAAGTGGCCTGGTCTAACACAACAATAACAAAAAAATAATACTTTATATCCACATCGATCTTTACTATATAAATGTCAAACCTTCCAATCACTTTCGACTATTAAAAGAGACATTAGGCCTTTCGATTTCCAATCGAATGAGCCCTTTTTGAACTGACAACGCTTTCTATAAACACCTTATATGCCCCCAGGGCATAAATTACAGCCCTTACCCTATGGGCTGTTAGGGTGGTTGTCATCCTCTTAAGACCTAATTTCCAGAACTTTCAACTACGCTAAACAAAATAGCTATCTAAAAATTTTGATTGGATGTGTTTGGGGAAATGGTGGGCGTGAGAGGGGCGTTGGCCACTCTCTAATCACTTTCAAATATTAAAAATGGCACTAGTGCTTTCAATTTCCGATCAAATGAGCCCTTCTGAAGTTTCTACGACAATACTTTCAATAATTTCCTTATATGCCTCCAGGGAATAACTTACAACCCTTGCCCTGAGGGCTGGGGGGGTGTCATTCTCAAAGACCTAATTTCCTGAACTTTCTACTACGTTGAACAAAATGGCTATCTGAAAACTTTGATTGGATGTGTTTGGAGGAATGGTGGGCGTGAGAGGGGGGTTAGTTACCCTTCAATCACTTTCGACTATTAAAATGGGCACTAGCCCTTTCAATTTCCAATAGAATGAGCCCTTTTGAAGTTTCTACGACAACTTCTTGGATACGAAGTTCCCTGGTCTAAAGGAAAAAAATAATAAATAATACATTGTGCAATAATACAGGGCTCGTTTGCAAACGAGACCCCGGCGCCGACGCCGGCGGATCGACCGAACGCCGCTGATGAGAGGCCCGGTCAATTGCCACCGCAGTATCGCAACGCCGCAGGCGCGCCACGGCCGGTAGTGGTGGCGTTGTTTGGTTGACTTTAAATTAATTTTGCGGCAATTCTTTATTGCGTCAACCGCAAAGTCGGAGCTTTTCCTTCTCGTGTGGTTTAGCATTTTGATTTTCCTGATTAGAAATCAAGCAGGGCTTGCACTATCCCCGAATTTTCGGGTATTTCCCCGAAAATCTATGCGTCACCCCGAAAAAAAATTTTGGTTCCCCGAACCCTGAAAATCACGCAATCACGGTGCCACCGCTAGCGATTTAAAAGCAGTGACTTTCCCTGTCAAATATTACTTTGCATACCATAATTCTTCACTAGTCTCTTGTTCTTTAATTTTCGTCTCTTTTGTTACTTTGCATAAAAACCAGGCAGTTGCAATATGCAATTGCAAATATTGCAATATACACAGTTCTTCATTTGTTGACAAAAAAGTATCGTCTTTATGAAATGAGTTTAAATCATTTCGAATGCAGTTTCCCAATCGCTATTTCTTACATCATTCGTTGTCAAGAATTTTATTTTCAAGTTGAATAGAATTATAGAACGCATTCACTACTATACAGCTTCAGCCTTCAGTTGGATTTTGAAATTGGCAGCCGGCAGATTGTTTCTACAGCTGAATTGTAAGTTTGCAGATTTTTTTTCTTTTGCTTTTTTTAGATAAAATTTTCTTTATGTTTAATACTCAATTGTTGAACGCCTGATAGAAAATGCAATCTTCTTTCTGAAACATTTCTACCCCCCCCCCCAAAAAAAAGACTTCTATTGAGACAAAATTTAGCTATAGACTAAGCCATGTACAATGTTGGGGACTTAAAGATTGAAACGGAATTTCAAAATCTACCCCAAAAATATGATTCATTAAATTGTAAATTATTGCCTATAGGGGGAGGGGGTAGGGGCTATCCTTTTTAAATGATAATACCTCTTTTTTTTGTTGAAAGCAGGGATGCCAAAAAGATAATTATTTTTTATTTAAAGTGGAGACAGAAGAAAATGATATCAAATTCCCTGGAAAACCATTGAAATATATTGATAGACCCAGGGCCCCTATTGGGACTTGTTCATTGTCGTGGGTATTTTGCGATTTCTCATAGGCTACTGGCCTAATTTGGCTTTTGTGTGTGCTCCATTTTCATTAGTTTCTTTGGATCTTATTGAATGACAGGGCAAATCCATGACTGAGTTTTCTAATAGTTTGAAGTATATCTGAATAATTTTGACATTTTTGTTGTTATCTTTGTACCCTTTTACTGATACCCTCAATTTTTTTTTAAGGAATACTAAGCTGTTTAACGTTATTTTGCGTGTTTGTTTGAACCGTATAGTGACCTAGTCAATTATTAGGTAAATTATTTTTCCAATGTAAAGCTGAGACGGTATCCTATCAAGGTGGTATCCAGAGGGGGGGGGGGGTCGGGAGGTATTACATTTAAATGAATTTTTTAAAATGAAATATCTCGAAATTTTTTTATTGAAAGCAGGAATGCCAAAAAGTTTTATTTTTAAATTCAAAGCAGAGACGGCATCTATCAGGGTGGTATCCAAGGGGGGGGGGTAGTGAGCTATCATATTTAAATGACAATACTTCGACTTTTTTTAAGCAGGGATGCCAATAAGTTAATTATTTTTTTTTATTTATAGTTGAGACGGTGTCCTATCAAGATGGTATCCAGAGGGGCGGGGCATAGGGAGTTATTATATTTAAGTGATAGTACCTTGATTTTTTTTTTATTGAAAGCAGGGATGCCAAAAAGTTGAAAAGTTGACAAAAATTAACAAGATTTTCGTGAGTTATACTTGATACAGCACTTGTATAGTTTTATCGTCCAAAGGGAAAGGGACATATGCGTCCAAACCATTTTTTTTCTTATTGATGAAACAGGTTTACTTTGAAAACATTCATTCATAAGTACCAGTCAGATTCACACACTAAAACGAATTGGTTTGACGAAAGCGATATCGACATCCCCACCTAACATTGCGCTCGAGTGACAATGGCGCCCTTGGTCCAGTGCCCAAGTTACATTAAAAGGCCAGGTCATAATAAAAGCTTTCAATTTGGGAGGTTAAGGAGGAGTCTTTGACAGTATTATGACCTTAGGGTACTAGATGTGCAAAGTTCTTACGTATCTACAGTTGTTTAAAAAATTCGATCACCCTACAAATGATTACAAAAATATGCACAAAAATATAACAAATGTAACATTTCGAATATTATAACACTTTTTTCCAAACTTTGAAGAAAAGCAAAAAAGGCTAAATACCCCTAACTACGCTTGAAATCTATTTTAAAAAGAAACTCTTTGTAGATTTCCATGGATATGATCATAGCAGAAGCTTTGAGCCTGGGTGGGGATCAAAGAGGAGTCCTTGAGTATTTTGACCACAGGTGACTTACTGTTGCGATTTTCTTAAATTTGGTAATTTTTCTGAGCATTTGGAAATCAAAGCTTAAACTCAATACCTGATACTAAGTGTCATAAAATTTTGCTTGAATTAAAAGTGACAAACTAGGAAGAAAATCTCAACATCTTCCTGGAGCTACTTCAGTCTGCATATTATTTCATTTAATTACATTTAAAAAGGATGAGCTTTTCATTTTTTACCTAAGAAAATAGCTGGCACTTCCTTTTCTTCATACCGAATAAACCACTAAGTTTTTTTTGTTTCATTGTAATTGAAGTGTTCTCATGTGAAGTGTTCATCATGTATTTTTCAATTTGATAAATTTAATCCTTTTAGATGCAGTTTATAATTTGACCGATATTGGGTATCTATGAGTTTATAATTTGGAATGAATCCCCAAAAGAAAAAATGAATAATATTCAAAAGAGCAGCCAAAAGCAATAATAAAGCAGCAGTTCAGCCTTAGCCTACATGCCATATATTCTATAAAGAAGTAAAAACAAAACTTTTAAATACATTTTTTTTAAATTGTTATTAAAAATTAGTTTTTAATATAAGAAGGTTTTTAGGAATTCAAAAGAGCAAAAAAAAAACTATCAATATCAAAGTCACCCATTTCAACTGTTTTAAAGGTGACAAAACGGATATAGCCAAAGGGCATTACGAAAAAATTAAGCTTCTAAGCTGAAAGTTATAATCAAAGTTCTTATTCAGATAACTGACGAATTTTGTGATATGGTATTTGAAGTTTTCTATGCAATAATACTCGATGAAAACAAGCTACTAATTTTGATAATTATTTATGTTAAGAATACATAGCTAATAGATACTTCAACTATTCGTATTATGCAAGAGTTCTGAAGCGCCACAGCCATTTCGTTTCTACCAGATTTCTACTTCTCTTGATGAATAACGAAGAAGACCAGTTTCCAGCCAGCGACTTGTTAATTTTTAAACGCATGAATAGGCTCGAATCTGTTGTAAATTTAAGCTGTGATTTCAGAAATACTGATAAAAACATTAATTTTTGCGGTCAAAATTGATCGCGTCGGCGGCGCGCCACCGACATCTTACCGGTGGCGCGGCGGCGGCGCGCTGTTTTGGCCCCGTTGCTGCCGGTCTTCCATCATCGGCGCGGTGCCGGGGTCTAGTGCCAAAATCGTTCTTATATGCCCCAGGGCATAACTTAAAACCCTTGCCCTGAGGGTTGTGAGGGAGTGTCCTCCTCAAAAATATATTTTGTATCTGGAAATCAACTACGCTGAATAAAATGGCTATCACAAAATTTTGATTGGATGTGTTTGGGGAATGATGGGCGGGGGGAGGGGGCTAGTTGCCCTCCAATCACTTTCGACTATTAAAAAAGGGCAGTAGCCACTCCAATTTCCAATCGATTGAGCACTTTTTGAAGTTTCTACGACAACTCCTTCGATACGAAGTGCCCTGGTATGGAAAAACCAAAACCAAAAAAATAAATAATACATTGTGCCAACATTGTTTTGACTTAGGCAGCGCGATTGCGCTACCTATGATACTGCCTAGGTAAGAGAAGCTGTCCACTTGATTGATTTTCTCGTTCCCTAGCATCATTTCACCTTCGCTTTTTCCCAGTCATAGCAACTTAGTTTTCTTAAAATTAATTTTAAAACCTATTCATGCACCCTGAACTCTCAAAACCTCCAAAAAATCACATATGTTGCTAACATTTTCATCCAGGATGCTCAAATTATCATCGTAATCTTAGTATAGGAGACATTTACTTCCCAATTTGAATCCCTTGCTCTCCCATTGATTGCAAGGTACTCCATAGGACAAAGCCCATCAGAACGATTCCTATAATTGGTAATATAACGAAACCCTGCTTAACTCCTGATTCAGTACGAAACCAGCTACTAACCTTATTTCCTACCTTAACCGGAGTAATATGAACAATATAAACATTGTAACTGTCTGCGCAATACTTCCAAAATGGAAAGGGACTGAAGCCCCCCGGGGGGCTTTAAAGCTCTTTAATAAAACTTATCCAATATTAAGAATATAGCTATTTGTTTATTATTTCGTACAAGATACCTTAAAATAATAATATAAAAGAAGAATAAAAATTTAAAAATTAACAATTATATTTATTAAAAACTGTTTTAAACAGAGTAGACTTTGAAATTTATTTTTTTCAGTGATGATACCATAGGAGAGCTTAACAACGTTAGCTGCATGATGTGTGGGCAAAGCTCCACGAAGGAGTACAAATACACACTTCGCCGATATACCTAGTTTCTAGCTAATGCACAAACAAATAAAAAAAAAGAAATGAAAAAAAATGTCTGCGTTTTTTCAATTTATTTGTGATCCGGCAAGAATTTTCTAGAGCCTGTTGCAGCATTGTGACCTATACTTTTATAAACGTGGGTCCAAGGCAAAAGATTCGTCCTAGACAAATTTACCTCTAACAAATTGAAGAGGCTAGATATTCTTTTGGTTTTGAGAGGTCAGGATGCAAGAATAGGCTTTAAAATAAATATTTAGAAAACAAAGTCGCTAAGACTGGTAATAAGTGAAGGGGAAAGGTGATGCTACGGAACAAGAATATCAATCAAGTGGACAGCTTCTCTTACCTAGGAAATATCATTAGTACAGACAGTGAATTCAGTGAAGATGTTAAAAGTAAAATAGCCAAGACCCAGGGTGCTTTTTCACCGTTGGATTAAGTTTGGAAGAATAGGAAGATAAGCCTCTGAACAAAGATTAGAATATTGGAAGCTACAGTGTTGACAAAGTGTCAAGCATGATTCTGGAAAGTAGGTGCTCTGAAAGACAGAGGAGGATTCACTAGATATTTTCCAGAGAAATTTGTTTACGGCCTGTTTTGGTTACCCGTCTGGCTAACCGTATTTCAAACAGTAAGCTGTGCACAAAATGTGGTTCAATCCCACTTTCTAGGGTTGTAATAAGGTTGAGATGGCTAGGACTTCCAGGGAGGGTGTAAAGATGGGTACTTGTCCACTTGATCAATCTTCTCGTTCCCTAGCATCACCTGGTTTAGCCCTGGTCTGCCCACCCCTGGTCTAGAGCCTCCTTTAGTCTTGTTAATATTAATTTTAAAACTTAATCTTGCACACTGAACTCTCGAAACCACCAAAAATTAATTTATTTTATTAATATTTTCAACTAGGGCGCTAAAATTGTCATCGTAGTTTTAGTCTAGGAGACATTTACTTCCCCATTTGAATCCCCTGCTCTTTCATAGATTATGAGGTGCTCCTTAGTACAAAGCCCATCAAAACGACTCCTATAATTTGTGACATAATGAAACCCTGCTTAACTCCTTATTCAATACAAAACCAGCTACTAACCTCACTTCCAACCGTAGCCACATCAATATTATTCTCGCACATGGCACTAATCACTTTAGTATATTTATTTGGTAAACCACACAAGGAAAGGACCTCCGTTAAAGCTCTTCTATCGACTGAATCAAAAGCTTACTCAAAATATATAAAACTGAGGACTAAATAGGGGTGATGACTCGGTCACTTCTCAATTATTAATCTAAAAGTGAAAATTTAGCCAACTCACTGAATATATCCAGATGTCATAATCTTCTTATTTATTAGCCACAGAACAAAAAAATATCATTGCACATTTTTTTCATCGCAAGGTGAGAGCTATCGGAGATCTACTTTCTTGGTTTTGCTTTTTCGAAAACTTTGGCCAGCACTTCCAAATACAAATTGTTTCATCATACGATATGGAAGCAATACTGGTTCCATTCCAGCTCTGGACAGTTGAAATTATCTTATCTTGATGAGCTAGAAAAAGATAATAGCCTCAATTGTGTTGGTCAGTTCAATATCGTGTTGCTCAAAAGCATTAAAATAGCAGGTCAATGGTAAACAAATTGACATTAGGATGTATAGTTATGTAAAGTACTTATAGCTAATTGCAGGAAATCGGTAAGAGATTAAATAATATTATTATATTCGTAACAGATATGTATGTAAGTGATATTACTCAGCTAAAAGGAAGAATACTGAAAAACTTGTTTTTCCTAGATGAAGGCAACGCCATGGTTGTATAATCTTAACAAATTTGTTATAAAATTGGAGGTACAAAAAAGAAAGTAAAGGGGTTGTGAAGAATGGTAACGCTATTCTTTGAGAAAGCTCTAAACTAAATGTTACTTAGTAAAACTGTACTCAATATTACAATAAGTTCTCATTTGTCAGTCATACCCACTTCATCTGCTTTTGTTTTCTTTTTGTAAGGGTCTACAGACCAAAGAGGGAAACTGTATCGAGCAAAAAGTAGAGTGACATCGATTCCCCCTACCCCTACTAGAAAATATCTATACTTTTTTTTTTGATTATACAAAGTTCGATCCCTTAAAAAAATCCTGCAACCACGCCAAAACTAAGCACAGTAAATTTTTTACTATTATTATTTTATTTTTTGGCATTTTGGTATAAATCTTCAGTTTGGATATACAAAAAGAAGAGAACAAAAGCTGTCATACAGAAAATACCAATTCCTACAGCCTGTTCTAATTTCAAGAAAAAAAATATTCAGCCTTTACTTATTGAGAAAAGATCTACTCAAGAGAGTTCCACATAAACTTAGCCAGACATACCAAAGCTAGAATCATAGAAAACATATTCCGCTTGCTCTCTGAGATCACCTATCCATCTATTGCAAAATTGAAAGAAAATACAGTGAAATGTGATACGGTCAAGTCTATATATTTGTAGGATATATACAGGATTATATGTAGGATTTATTTCAAGGGATTTATGACCTTTACATGTAAGACTTGAAAATGAAACAAAAGAAGAGTGAACATAATGTTGTATATAACGCAAAGACTATCAATCGAATATATCGCATTTTTCTGGGTGATATTTAGTAGAGATATTGATTATTTGGCAATATTGGCCGATATTGGTACTAATGGTGATTTCGAGCGAATCATGGGCTATTGACCAGTTGGCTCGAAAAATGTATAAACTTGTGTTTGTTTTGGTATTTAAACCTTCAAGTTTTATTTTTTCATTGTTAGCTACAGCTTACCAGATCCTGAAACAAACTTCAATCTATAAAACTATAAACCTTGAAGTGTCCAGAGGACTCTTAAGCTCTTTTGGGTTCAAGGATACGATGTGCTCCTCGAAGGAGAATAAATTTATCGACCGCAAAGTTGCCTTGCCTAAAAAGCCAAGAGAGCCACTAAATGCTATTTTGTAAAGACCCACAATTGTAAAACGGGCTTTTTGCATTTGCTTTTTCTTAACTTATGTCAGATATTTTAACTAATATCAGTTTAAACGGCTTCAAAAACTAGTTATATCTCTATAGTGAACACAGTTACGTCAATTCTGGAAAGATGGGGGCATACATATTAGCTACATTTTTCTTTCCCTTTACCCTAAAATTTAAATGTACCTTTTTGGGGGTGTTTTCATTTTAAAATCCGCGTTCTGGGGTTTTTGCTGGAAAAATTGAAAATGAAGAGTTTATCCCCTCCCTCGGATTTTGAAATATAAATACTCCTCCCCCCAGAAGAAAACTTACGTGAATTTATACCACTGGGTGTGTATACTGAGTGGATTTCAACCAGTCCACTTTGAGCCATAGTAATAGATTCTGCTTGACACTCTTTTTTTCAATGCGTAATGCTATAACTGCTTGATTTTGTTTGTCAGTACGTAATTCTAATTCATGATCTCTATAATTTTACAAAGCGTGCAACAAATTCCAAATACATCAGCAAAGTTAATTTTTTTTCGAAAATGACGTCGGAACCGGTATATAATATAGTAATTATTCTATAAATAACTTACAAAAAATAATGTTTTATAAGTGGTATTGACGTAAACTAAAAATGGAGACTTTGACAAAAAAAAATACTTCAAGAATAGTTAGCAGACATCGACGGGTTTGATGGGGAACCAGTCTTAAGGAAACAGTCTTTGGTTGGATATTTTAAGGAAATCCCGAAAAGGTATAGTTATAACTTCAACTGTTTGATTTTTATTTGTGTTATATATATTCTTTTATTTATATTTTTTTAACAACTCATTATATTTTCGAAATGTACTATAGCCATGAACAAAGTTTTTCAAAAATCTTAGGAAACACCAATTTTATAGACCTACTTAAACCATCCCAATTGCTGATAATTTTCAATTAGCTCAAGAGTCCAGAAAAAATTCTTATAAACATTTCGCAGAAACATATGATTTGCCATGAATCTAAAAATCAAAACCTAAGAATATATAAAAAAATTAGCGTAGCCTTCAATATTTCAAAAGAAGTGTAGAAAGTTCAAAAATAATTCAGGTTTTAGAACATAAAAAGTTGTCAAGAGCTATTTTTTAAGTAAAAAAATTGGAAAGTTTAATTTTTATACTTGGATTTTTTTTGGGAGCCTCATATCCAAAACCCAAGAGTTTTCAGGAACAATGTTTCAATTTGCCTAAAAATTAACTAATAATTGTTAGTAAAAAATTTCTGTTAGCTAGTTTTCAACTCATAGTAGAAAAAAATTCTTGACAAAATAGTAACCAACAGACTTTTGTTAGAATGGCAAAAACATTAAAGAAGATTTCCCAAGCTTTTTAGAACCATGGGAAGGGCGACCCTCATTATTTCAAAATACGAGTTTGCTCAAAATGTATCAAAAATCTTAAACCAGGTGGCACTTTTTTTGTGATTAAGCCAAGTCTTGTGTTTAATACGAAATGTTCAATTCTGTTCAAGTGTTCAAGTTCAAGTGTGTTGACCGAAAATGTTGAGATAGGCTGAGAAAATCCGTCAACTGAACCTAAAGATAACAATGGCTAATTTGTTTTTCTGGTATTGACGTGGACTTTTTTTTGTTAAAAATTCCCCGAAAAGTACGGGAATTGGTGTTTATGCAAATAGTCCCTTTTGCAAGCAGATTTGCAGGAATTTATTGGTCGCTACTAACGACTTGAATGTCTAGGGATAACGAAAGCTTTGAAACAAACGGTCTTTAATTCTTGGTGCGTCTTTGATATTCACGGAAGCAATAAGCACCTTATTTTATTGACAGAAGCTACGAAGAAGTACTGCGCAAATATCTGAAGGGATTGGGGTTATAATAGGACCATAATATTATAGAACAGTATTGATCTTTAGACAAGTAATGGTGTACGAGCTAACAGAGAGGAGGCAGGGTGAAATCCCTCAAGTTTGCACAGAGGATTCCACAGAAAACTGGACAGTTTGTGCCTAAGTGCATCTTTTCTTTATGAAGTGGAATGCTCGAGGAACTTAACTCTTCCATTAGCTCAAACCCATGTGAATCTGTAAGTGTGGGGCTAAAATTGCAGCAGCAGTTCTCAGTTTCTAAGGTCTGCATTGGGTAACAAATATGATTAACAAATAATATTATGTGTGCTTAATTGTATTTATAATTGTTAATATTCGGTTTAGTGGAATATAATTTCATTAAATTTGAAACTACAGTGCTTGAATAAACCGTCGATCAAATTTTGGGAAAGTGGAGCCCGTATGCACTGGTTGCCTGTCATTTTGGTCAAAATACACAATTTTCAAGTTTGCAAATTTTTGGAATGTGGCACAAAATTGACTCAAATTCCTGTTTTTACTTAGCGTACAAACGTCAAAGCCAAACACAGGGTCCCAAAAGGGTAATTGTAAAAAAAAAAAAAATTGGGATAGGAATGCAGTACGGTAGTTAGAAAGTAATTTATGAACTCTTATTAATCCATGCTATTTAAATTATTCTTTTTAATTAGATATTCTTTTAAAATTTAATTAAACGCTTTTGCAGTCCTTAGATAAATATTTCCTTACACTTATTGTCAAATGTTATAGTATTACATGGCTCATCCAAACTCGACAGCGCCTTATGTATCCCAACAAAGCTGATATATAGTTCTTTTCTGGGAACAAAAATAGTAGAAATATCTACTTTGGTCCTTAAATAGTAATCTAGCACAGACAATCATACAGAGGCGGTTTCAAGCAGGACAGAGCGGGCACTTGCCGCGAGTGCAGAAATTTTAGGAGAGAAAAATTTCAAATAAATAATCTAAAGGGCTGGGCACACGTAGCTGATTTCGGGAACTGATTTCCAAATCAGCTCCGATTAAAAAAAAATCGGCGTCGATTTAAGCTTCAAAATTTTTCTAGTTTTCGGCGCCAATTTACAAAATCACCTCTGATTTTCATCATGATCATCACAAAAAAATAGGGATACAAATAAATAGTCAGCCAGAGATGTTTGTGGTGAAAGACCCCACTACTGAGCTGAGAACTGAACTGAAAACTAAGCTGAGATAAATCATGCAACCATTAATGGACTCCAGTTGACCATGATTTTTTGGTCAACTGACCATGATCCAGTTGACCCGTTGACCATGAATCATGGACACAATATGTGTCCATGATTTTTTGTTTTGAAAATTGTCGCGCAATAAATTTTTCCTTCAACAAATTTTTCTTACCGCTATCGTTTATCCACTGATGCTGAAATCGGTTTCCGAAATCAGCTACAGGTACCGACCCTTTCATTATGATAGTCATTTTGTAATTTTGAAAATTTTATTTTTATTAAAATAAACTAGATGGCGTTGTTGGCAGCAAGTATAAGCAAATTGAAACCAGAATTTTAATTTTTTCCATATCTTCATCACTACTCCTTGAAAATAAAACTAAGTAAACCGAATTTAATTAATTCTAATGTTGTTAGAATTAATTGTGCAAAACGGAGATGAAGGGGTCTTCTTAAATGTAAGAGTTGCCTACTGAATATTATTAAAGTTACTTAAATAAAAGAGTTGCCTATTAAATAGCAGTGTCGGTGGCCGGTAATGAGTCGTGTATTAGTAAACTAAAATCAATATTAACGTACTTCAGATCGACTATGGGCCAAGAGCAACTAGATGATTTAGTGTTAACGAGCATAGAATCCCAAGAATTAGAAGCAATCAATTGAGATGGGATAATTAATAGTTTTGCAGATGCTAAAGTGTTAACGAGCATGGAATCCCAAGAATTAGAAGCAATCAA
>JAQQPU010007473.1:12953-38754 GCA_029168905.1 Artemia sp. Kazakhstan ARC1039 | reverse complement strand
TTTTTTTGCTATGATTGTTTTTTTAATTTCGGTTCGTTTTGGGTTTCATTTGTTCTTTAATAGTCATTTCTGGTCGTTTTGGGTTTGAATTTTAACAGATATTTGTATCTGCTGATCTTAAGTTTAGAATGGCCTTTACTTTTCTTTGAAAAGCTTCTTTTACGGAAAGTTTTTTTTTTAATTAATACATATTAAGGCTGCTGGTTTCCTATAGTCACCATACATAGTGTAAAAGCTAGAAAAGTAACTGTATAACCTATATTGAATTTTCTGCTAGAATTCACAATTCTTTCAATAAAACAATTATTTTTTTTGTAGGGAATTTTCAAAAGATTATCTGGAGTTTTTAGTGCTGTTCCATCTTGGTTAAAAGAAAAATTATCACCAGGCAAAGTTTCAAATGGAGAAAGGGAAGAAACAACAAGTGTTCTTCAGAATAATGTTGCTAAAAGTAGTATCAGTGTTAGTTCAACTCCAAAACAAAGCACAGAAGACCAAGATGCTTTTCATACACCACCATCAACTACAATGCTCCCTGATGACCAAGGAGAAGACAGTGAAGCTGAAGGTAAGATATTGATCAGTATTTTTTATAGTTTCAATCTTGTATTAGAGCTAAGAAAGTAGCAAAACCTGAGTTTCAGTGAAAGCGCTTTGTTAAAATTTATTTTTATAAATATATTTTTGAGATTCAGCAGAAGATTTAGGGGATAGGCTGACAAAACAACTTTTCCTGGGAGTGGCTGGTGTTTAAATGAAGTTTACTTAATGCCAAAATATTCAGATTCCAAGAGTATTTGGCATTCTAGAGATTACAAGAAATGACATGAAACCGTCATAGCTCCAAAAGCAAACTTTCTAGGGATCATATAATGTCATACTAACTAAAGTTTTGCATTTAGTTTTTGTTCATGTTTTTATGCATTTTTGTAAATTGGGGCCCTGAAATAATTCTAGTTACCTACTCCCTTGGGAGGGGGGAAAGTGAATTTATCAAAAGGAGGGATCAACACCAAACATGACTGGAAGTAAGAACCTGTGTCCTAGCTTTGTCTTTTGGATACCAGGACACAATAAGCCTCTGGAAGGGAAGAGAGGGGCCCTGGATTGTTGTTATTGGGATATCAGCCCAAAAGTTGTTGCATCTCAACGAAATTTGGTTGAATGTAAATGCTAGTGCACTTGTTCTGTCTTTTGGAGATCAGGACTTGATGCATATATTCGTGGCAGACGGAGGGGATTTTTTTTATCCTTGTTGTCAGAAGAACTGCCGAATGGGTTGTCAGACCTCTATTGACAAGTAAGAGCCCTTGTTTTATCTGTTGCACACATACATATAATCCAACCTCTAGAGGGTACGAGGGGGAAGAATAAAGGGGGCTTGAAATTCTTATCATTGAAACATATGCCAAAAAGCTTCTTAGTTTTATCTTCCTTGGGGTTCAGATCTGTTCGGAACTTGTTGGAGGAATGAGAGGAGAAGGATTCCTAAATTCTTGTTATTAGGGTTTCTAAAAGAAAAGGGCTTTTCAACCCAGTAGCGGTTTTAGGCCTCATAATCTGGGGGGGGGGGGGAGGGTAAGACATACCAGAGGAGTGTAAAAATATAAGATAAAAGGAAGTTAATGCCTGATGTCAGAAAAACAGGAGTGGGGCAGTTGCCTCCATCCTTGCTCAGACCTAGAACCGCCCCTGTATTGGTCCTGTATTTAATATAGCTTATTGCAATTTATTTACATCACTGACTGCCAGTGAACACCATTGTCTTTCAAAGAGAATGGTGTCATTGGCTGTCAGCAATGGTTCCCATTTTTTTTCCCTAGTGGCTCCTTAACATATTTTATGGACCCCTTATAGCTAAAACTACAATTAAAAAAATAGTATATGTCCTGACTAAGCATGGGCACTGTTCTGTTTTTGCGAGGAAACAGAAAAAACAAACAAACAGGGCTTGAATAAAACAGAACATGTAAGCAAAAAACAGAAAACCTGTTTCTGTTTCTGATCTGTTTTTTGGTAAAAACAGAAAACAGTTGTTTCTGATAAAAAAAAACAGCTGTTTAAACAGCTGTTTTTGGAACACCTAAGCGTTAAAGAAAAAATTCTAAATGGTAAGTTTTGGCGTTATTATCGTAAAGTTAATTATAACATTAGTTGTTCAAGCCTTAAAGCTTAACATTTAAAAATTGTGATTTTCCCTTGTTTGGACATTGTCTGGGGATACTGCTTTTGCACGGAATAATCTGCAATCAAAAATGCATGTTCGCTTGACACACAAGTAGTAGTACGCTAAGAGGGTTTAGAGCGGTTTCTGGCAGCTCCAGAAAGATCTCTTGGTTTGGGTCCATAAAATGAATGGGTCTCCAATGTGAACACATTAACCTTTTAGTTTGTCCTTAGCTTCTCGTCAGGATTGCCACTTGCCATGGGTAGTGCTTTGCTGTGGTGTTAACACTTTTGAAAAAACTTAGTACTCTCGCAGCATTTTTTTCGCAAAAAAGAGCAGTTTTTCTAATATATGCGGCGAAAAATTGTCTGTGCACATAAATATTGCCATGATTTTTTTCTTTATGGTTATTTTTCTTCCATTTTACCGTTCCAAAAATACACTTTTATGTTTACACAGCATCTACTCAAACTTCCCGGAAATACATACTAGTTATTCGAGACATTTTGAAAATACAATAGTTTTCAGCATGAAATTACGCAGTCAGCTCAAAGTCATTAGTATTTAAGCATAGCATATAGTTGATTTGGGAGGGGACAATTTTCTCCTCTAGACCATGCTTTCCCCTCCCCCTCCCCTACTCTATCCTAATTTGTGGAAGCCATCTTAAACAAAACCATGAAAGAAGAAAAATGCACGGGAAAATGATACTTCTTGCTACCAATTAAAAAATTGATTGTTACCTCGCAGCTTAAAGCAGCCTTTTAAGATTAATTATTTCCAAGCCAATTTGTGTGAAAATTTTTCAAAAGAAAAATTAATGGTTTAAGGGTACTTCGCATATTTTGTGGTGCTTTGCGCTAGAAAATATTGTTCTATGCCCTCCATCAAATTCATTCTTAAGTAAATAAGTAATGTGAAATTTCTCAAATTTTGAATTTCAAAGGACCTTAGACTCTTTGCTACATAATATTTCTTTAAGTATTCTCTTCTTTTAAATAGGTTTTCAAAGGATGGAGTGGGAGTTGGAGTGGCGAGTTGGAGTGGGATCTCTTACAGTCTCTGCATCATTACATAATGTATCTTATAGTAATGGTGTCAAAGATTGAGGGACCAGAGAACGACCCTCAAGTGAAAACCTCCCAAATGTTGAAGGATCCATATAAGCTGTGTAACATGTCATCAGATAGCCTATGCTGCAATCTTGTTTTCTGACAGACTCCCAGCTCCCCACTGTTCTTCTCCATTACTTTCGCCACCCTCTTCTGTAGACACTGCATCAGTTTAATAAGATTTTTAGCAAAAGAATCTTCACTTCCGGAGTTTTCAGAAAAAGGAACAGAAAGGCAGTCTGAATCATTTTCACCAGCATTCTGTTTAACTTTTTTTTTCTGGCAGCAACATTTATGTGACGATGGATAGTTCCCTAGGATGTTGCTTTCAAGCCCCCTGTTGTATTTTAAATAAGCTGTTTCATATCTGGCCTAACAAACACAGAAAGTGCCAATTTGTCTTTAAACAGGATTTTGTAGCAGAGCTTCTACAGAGAAGTTTGTTTTGATTGATTAGAACTAAGGAATGGTCGTATGTCTGCTCGTCTTATTCCGGATTTCACTAATTCATTGTCCTCTGTGTCACTTGCTTTGCTATCGGGAGCTTTCTTTAGGGCATCACCCTGACTTGATATATATATATATTTTTTTTTTGGTTTGGGTTTGTTATTTACTGCACCAGCCGCATATACTTAATTTTTGTGCACATCAATTATATCCTTCCTTTTAAGATGGTATATAAATGTCGGGGTAGAGACTCCCTTAGCCTTTAGAGACACTTTGGAGAAGTTGCACCTGATACTTTCTGTGATTACTTAAAAAAAACTTTTTCACAAAATAAGTTTTTCAGAGAAAAGTAAAGAACTCCATTAAACAAAAAATGAGCAAAAATAAAATAAAATAATCTACCAGGCTTGAAACTACCACAAATCAGCATCGATAAATAAATGAAACCCAATACGAACAGAAATTACAATAAATAACCGAGTCAAACTCAAAATGACCAGAAATTAATATAAGTTGGGCTAAAAACCCCTATGCCTTCCGAAGGCCAGAACATAATTTGCACTTAACTGAAAAAAATATAAATGTCTTTACTTTTAAAACTTTAATAAATCAAATAATATTATAATTTTGATTACTAGATATCAGTATATGTATATTAAACTGACAATGCACATTCATTTGTATTTTTTTCAGTAAAGCGCAAATTATGTTCTGGCCTTGGGAAGGCATAGGGGTTTTGAGCCCAACTTATGTTAATTTCTGCTCGTTTTGAGTGGAAATCACTTTCGACTATTAAAAAGGGCACTAGCCCATTGAATTTCCAATCGAATGAGCCCTTTTCAAGTTTCTATGACAAACATTTCAATACAAACCTTATATGCCCCCAGGGTATAATTTATAACCCTCGCCCTGAAGACTGTGGGGGGAGTGTCCTGCTCAAAGGTATAATTTCCTGAACTGTAAACTTCGTGGAACGAAATGGCTATCAAAAACTTTTGATTGGATATGTTTGGGGAAATGGTGGGCGTGGAAGGGGTGTTATTTGCCTTCCAATCACTTTCGACTATTAAAAAGGGCACTAGCCATTTCAATTTCCAAACGAATAAGCCCTTTTTGAAGTTTCTACGACGACGCTTTCAGTAAAAAACCTTATATGCCCCCAGGGCGTAATTTATAACCCTTGCCCTGAGGGCTGTGGGGGAGTGTCCTCCTCAAAAACATCATTTCTATCTGGCAATCCACAACACTGAACAAAATGGTTATATAAAATTTTTATTGGATGTGTTTGGGGAAAAGGTGGGCGAGAGACGGGGGCTAGTTGCCCTCAAATCACTTTCGACTATTAAAAAGGGCACTAGACCTTAGAATTTCCAATCGAATGAGCCCTTTTTCAAGTTTCTACGACAAAGATTTCAATAAAAACTTATATGGCCCCAGGGTATAACTTATAACCCTTGTTCTGAAGACTGTGGGGGGAGTGTCCTGCTCAAAGGTATAATTTCCTGAACTTTAACTGCGTGGAACAAAATGGCTATCTCAAAATTTTGATTGGATGTGTTTGGGGAAATGGTGGGCGTGGAAAGGGTGTTAGTTACTTTCGAGTGTTAAAAAGGGCACAAGCCATTTCAATTTCTAATCGAATGAGCCCTTTTTGAAGTTTCTACGACAATGCGTTCAATAAAAACTTTATATACCCCCAGGGCATAACTTACAACCCTTGTCCTGAGGGCTGTGAGGGGGGTTGTCATCCTCAAAGACCTAATTCTAGAATTTGAAACTATGTTGAACAAAATGGCTATCTCAAAATTTTGATTGGATGTTTTTGGGAAAAAGGTGGGCGTGAAAGGGGCGTTAGTTACCGTCCAATCACTTTCAACTATTAGAAAGGGCACTAGCCCTTTGAATTTCCAATCGAATAAGCCTTTTTTGAAGTTTCTACGACAATGCCTTCTATAAAAACCTTATATGCCCCCAGGGCATAACCTACAACCCTTGGAGGGAAATTGGAGGGCAACTTGGCCCCCTCCCTCGCTCATTTTTTTTCAAAGTAACCCAATCAAAATTTTGAGATAGCCATTTTGTTCAGCATAGTCGAAAATCTAATAAATAAGTCTTTGAGGATAATAAATATGTCATATAAGGAAAACCTTATATGCCCCCAGGGCATAACCTACAACCCTTTCCCCGAGGGTTGTGGGGGAGTGTCCTTCTTAAAAACATACACTCAAGAGTTGAAGTTAGGTTAATCATGATGAAATAAACCGAACTATGATGAAAAATGTAAAAGTTTAGTGCCAAAATTATGGAAACTGCAACAAAGAATTATGGAAGGGGGACCCAGACCGCATTATATTAAAGACGTAACCAATACTAACTAAAATACCAACTAAATATCTAATTAAAATATAGCTACAATATAGTTTCCTACCGAGCCAAGGCTAATCAAACAGTTCGTGGTAACAAACTGTAAGTAAGGAGCGACCCGGCTCAATAGTAACAGAAACTCTAAAAACCGAAATTTTTATACCCATAGATACATCAATAGAATCAGATTTTTATGCTGATTTCAAATATATAAGTTTCATTAAGTTTAGTTTTACCAACCAAAAGTTACGTGCCTGAGAAAATTTGCCTTATTTTCGAAAAAAGGGGGAAACACCCCCAAGAAGTCATAGATCTTTAATGAAAATCACAACAATCGGATTCAGCGTATCAGAAAACCCTACTGCGGAAGTTCCAAGCTCCTATCTGCAAAAATGTGGAATTTTGTTTTTTTTTTTTTGTCAGAAGAAAGATTACGGATGCGCGTTTATTTGTTTTTTTGTTTTATTTCCCCAGGGGTGATCGTATCGATCCAGTAGTCCTAGAATATCGTAAGAGGGCTCATTTGAACGGAAATTAAAAGTTCTAGTGCCCTTTTTAAGTGACAAAAAAAAATTGGAGGGCAACTTGGCCCCCTCCCTTGCTCATTTTTTTTTCAAAGTAACCCAATCAAAATTTTGAGATAGCCATTTTGTTCAGCATAGTCAAAAATATAATAAATATGTCTTTGAGGATAATAAATATGTCATATAAGGAAAACCTTATATGCCCCCAGGGCATGACTAACAACCCTTGCCCCGAGGGTTGGGGGGGAGTGTCCTCCTCAAAAACATATTTTCTGTCTGGAAATCAACTACGCTGAACAAAATGGCTATCTCAAAATTTTGATTGGATGTATTTTCGACATAACACCTTTAAATTAGGCGTTGTTTTCTTAGACCACACTGCAATTAGAAGACACAGAAGGCTTTGCCACTTTCATTGGAAATTTGTTTTACATTTGGGCAAGATTAAAGAAGAAAATTTACATCAAGAACTTTGAATGAACTTGGTCAATGAACTCTCTCTGAAAATAATCTAGCGAATAATCCGCAAGTTCATTATTTTGTGAATGACCCGAAAAGTTATTTATTTTGTTGTATATAAATATGCTAGTTTCAATTTTACTATTTTAGTATTTCTAATGAAGACTGTGGCAGTATATGTGATCGAAATATCTGGACTTTTGTACCTGTTTTTTCACTGTCTAAATAAATAGATTTATCCCCATTTGAAAGTTTATTTGTTCGTTTGATCAGATGTGTTTGGGGGAATGAGGGGGGGGGGCTAGTTGCCCTCCAATCACTTTCGACTATTAAAAAGGGCACTAGCCCTTTTAATTTCCAATCGAATGAGCCTTTCTTGGTTTCTACGACAATGCCTTCTGTAAAAACCTTATATGTCCCCAGGGCATAACTTAAAACCCTTGCCCCGAGGGTTGTAGGGGAGTGTCCTCCTCAAAAACATATTTTCTATCTGGAAATCAACTACGCTGAACAAAATGGCTATCGCAAAATTTTGATTGAATGTGTTTTGGGGAATGATGGGCGTGGGGGGTGCTTGTTACCCTCCAATCACTTTCGACTATTAAAAAGTGCACTAGCCCTTTGAATTTCCAATCGAATGAACCTTTTTTGAAGTTTCTACGACAACGCCTTCTATAAAAACCTTATATGCCCCCAGGGCATAACTTAAAACTCTTGCCCTGAGCGTTTTGGGGGAGTGTCCTCCTCAAAAATATATTTTCTATCATGAAATCAACTACGCTGAACAAAATGTCTATCTCAAAATTTTGATATGATGTGTTTGAGAGAATGATGGGCGGGGGGGGGGGCTAGTTGCCCTCCAATCATTTTCGACTATTAAAAAGGACACTAGAACTCTCGATTTCCAATCGAATGAGCCCCCTTTGAAGTTTCTACGACGACCCCTTCCGTATGAAGTGCCTCTGGGGAAAAAAAATAATAAATAAATGATTAAAAAAACATTGGAGCCGTATGGCCTTTACTATAGGCAACGCTACAGCGTTGCCTCTGATTACAAATACAACTTTCTCGCTAAATTACCATTAGGTATTTTTTCACTATGTATTATGTTGCTGTGCGCTTTGAGGTTTCGTAAAAGAAATATTTTCCCTTATAATGTAAATGAAATACTACAGAAAAGGCAGATTAAGCATGAATATGATGGTATATTAAATATTTTAGTGCACTATTTAGAAAATAATTCAACATTTACGACAACTCCCTCGATACGAAGTGCCTGAGTCTAAGACCCAAAAAATAAAACATTGTGCCAAGATCGTTCTTTACTTAGACAGCGCTATTGCGCTGCCGCTGAAAGGAAGGTAAGTGGTGAAGATAATTATAGGTTTAAATTTAATAATATTGAACTTAACGTAAGTAAAAGAATAAAATATTTAGGATTTATTTTATCGGAAAAGGTAAATTTAAAGAGTTATGTTGATGAAATAATATCTCTTACATGTAATAACTCTTGTCTGTTTAACGCAACATCCGTTTTAAGAACTCGCTCTGTGCAAAATTATCAGCGGCTCAGTCCCGCAGTTGGGGCAAAGGATAGCGAGATGTATACGTTGCAATGACTCAATAATTATTCTGAAAAATGAATGAATGTGTAAGTGTTTGAAAAGTAAGCTATTTGAATATAGAAATTAAGAAAATACCATTGACTTTTTTTAGTTTTCTAGGGTCTGGCCCCTAGAGGTTTGACTTTAGTTTAACTAGCCTACCAGTTGACTATTTTTGTCTTTGAGTCAAACTGTTTGACCTACGTCATATTGATATTGATTCACAAACGGAAATGCCAGGAAATGTAGGTGCAGTGTCTCCTTTTAAATTAAATATTTTATGGTGCTTCCTTATTAGCTAGTACACACTCAAGAGTTGAAGTTAGGTTAATCATAATGAAATATACCGAACTATGATGAAAAATGTAAAAGTTTAGTGTCAAAATTATGGAAACTGTAACAAAGAATTATGGAAGGGGGACCCAGACCGCATTATATTAAAGACGTAACCAATACTAACTAAAATACCAACTAAATATCTAATTAAAATATAGCTACAAAATAGTTTCCTACCGAGCCAAGGCTAATCAAACAGCTCGTGGTAACGAATTGTAAGTAAGGAGCGACCCGGCTCAATAGTAACCGAAACTCTAAAAACCGGAATTTTGATACTCATAGATACATCAGTAGAATCAGATTTTTATGCTGATTTCAAATATATAAGTTTTATTAAGTTTAGTTTTACCCATCAAAAGTTACGTGCCTGAGAAAATTTGCCTTATTTTCGAAAAAAGGGGGAAACACCCCCAAAAGTCATAGATATTTAATGAAAATTACAACCATCGGATTCAGCGTATCAGAAAACTCTATTGCGGAAGTTTCAACCTCCTATCTGCAAAAATGTGGAATTTTTGTATTTTTTTTTGTCAGAAGAAAGATCACGGATGCGCGTTTATTTGTTTTATTTCCCCAGGGGTGATCGTATCGATCCAGTAGTCCTAGAATATCGTAAGAGGGCTCATTTGAACTGAAATTAAAAGTTCTTGTGCCCTTTTTAAGTGACAAAAAAATTGGAGGGCAACTTGGCCTCCTTCCTCGCACATTTTTTTTCAAACTAACCCAATAAAAATTTTGAGATAGCCATTTTGTTCAGCACAGTCGAAAATATAATAAATATGTCATTGAGGATAATAAATATGTCATATAAGGAAAACCTTATATGCCCCTGGGCATAACCTACAACCCTTGCCCCGAGGGTTGTGGGGGAGTGTCCTCCTCAAAAACATATTTTCTATCTGGAAATCAACTACGCTGAACAAAATGGCTATCTCAAAATTGTGATTGGATGTATTTTCGACATAACACCTTTAAATTAGGTGTTGTTTTCTTAGGCCAATGCATTAGAAGACACGGAAGGCTTTGCCACTTTCATTGGAAATTTGTTTTACATTTGGGCAAGATTAAAGAAGAAAATTTACATCAAGAACTTTCAATGAACTTTGTCAATGAACTCTCTCTGAAAATAATCTAGTGAATAATCCGCAATTTCATTATTTTGTGAATGACCCGAAAAGTTATTTATTTTGTTGTATATCAATATGCTAGTTTCAATTTTATTATTTTAGTATTTCTACTGAAGACGGACGCTGTATATGTGATCGAAATATGTGGACTTTTGTACCTTTTTTTTTCACTGTCTAAATAAATAGATTTATCCCCATTTGAAAGTTTATTTGTTCGTTTGATTGGATCTGTTTGGGGGAATGAGGGGCGTGGGGGGCTAGTTGCCCTCCAATCACTTTCGACTATTAAAAAGGGCACTAGCCCTTTGAATTTCCAATCGAATGAGCCTTTCTTGAAGTTTGTACGACAACGCCTTCTATAAAAACCTTATGTGCCCATAGGGCATAACTTAAAACCCTTGCCCCGAGGGTTGTAGGGGAGTGTCCTCCTCAAAAACATTATTTCTATCTGGAAATAAACTACGCTGAACAAAATGGCTATCGCAAAATTTTGATTGGATGTGTTTGGGGGAATGATGGGTGTGGGGGGTGCTTGTTGTCCTCCAATCACTTTCGACTATTAAAAAGGGCACTAGCCCTTTGAATTTCCAGTTGATTGAGCCTTTTTTGAAGTTTCTACGACAACGCCTTCTATAAAAACCTTATATGCCCCCAGGGCATAAATTAAAACCCTTGCTCCGAGGGATGTGGGGGAGTGTCCTCCTCAAAAACATAATTTTTATCCGGGAACTACGCTGAACAAAATGTCTATCTCAAAATTTTGATTGGATGTGTTTGGGGGAATGATGAGCGTGGGGGGTGGGGGTATTTGCCCTCCAATCACTTTCGACTATTAAAAAGGGCATTAGCCCTTTGAATTTCCAATCGAATGAGCCTTTTTTGAAGTTTCTACGACAACGCCTTCTATAAAAACCTTATATTCCCCCAGGGCATAACATAAAACCCCTGCCCCGTGGGTTGGGGGCGAGTGTCCTCCTCAAAAACATATGTTCTATCTGGAAATCAACTACGCTGAACAAAATTGCTATCTCAAAATTTTGATTGGATGTGTTTGGGGAAATGATAATCGTGGGGGGGGGCCTAGTTGCCCTCCAATCACTTTCGACTATTAAAAAGGGCACTAGCCACTTCAATTTCCAATCGAATGAGCCCTTTTCGAAGTTTCTACGACAACTCCTTCGATACGAAGTGCCCGAGTTTGGAGAAAAAAAAACAGATTATGCCAACATCGTTCTTTACTTAGGCAGCGCTAGCGCGCTGCCTATGATGCCTTTTTCCACATGGGATACCCAGAGAGATACCTTAGAAGTTTTACTTGGAATGTCCAAGTTGTCATCAGAAGATGACATTATGCTTTTCTTAGCACAAAGGTTGATTTTATGATTTTTTACAAATTTAGAAGCACCTTCCCGTAGCCTACCATTTTAAAAATTGCACCTCCACCCAAATATCCGACCTCTTTCACCTCACTGGCATAAATAGGGGGAAAGGGACGAATTGCCTCCTGAGCAGTTTGTTGGCACAATAAGCCAAGAAAATCTGTCTGCTTATAAAAGCAAAATGACATATCCCAACTACGGTTTCATAACAACTTAGACCATTTGAAGCACAATATTAATTTTTACGGGAATTTGCTTGTCTGTAATTGGTATTTATGAGACAGATACGTGAAATAATTCACCCCTTTGTGTTAATTTTTATTTATTTCTTGTCTTGTATGGTAAAAAATACTGTGTTCACCGGAAGATTGATACCCTACTAAATGAGAAAAGTATATCAGCATTTTATAAGAATTTGGCCCTTCCAGAAAATCAGCTTGTTTCAACTCTAGGCTTTTCCTTGAAAGGATTTCTATTGATTTTATTCAGGGATGATTTTAGTAACATGAGAAAAAGTATATTTGGCTATCTTGTTATGTTGATGCAATAAAGATTTGCTAGCAAAAACATTTATTTCTACTGGACAAGACTTCAATACATATATATTGCTCTCTGACTAAGCATTTAAGAGAATTTGCAAATTAGTAATCAGTATTTATCATGTATAGGTCAGAATGGTAATCGTAGCAAGTCAATGTGATTTAGCAGCATAAATTTCATAAAAACAGTTAAATCAAAGTTCTCGCGGCTAAAGGTGCAAATTATTTCTCATGTAATGTAGGAGACAGAGGCCCTACCAATAGAACCAGGATATACAATAATAAGGGGTTTGTTTGTATCCTGCTTTTCCTGGACAGTAACTGCGCAACTTTCCTGCTCAGTATGTGTCCAATAAGAGAGTCATACTTACTCCCGCCATTTACCCGTGCCGCAGCCATTTAAACATTTGCCTCTCAATTACTTGGACTATCCGTCTTGGCTTGTCTCTTTCTACAATTAGCCATGTCTTGATGGAACCTACTGCAAAATACTTGATAACCTCAATTCAAAAGGTGTGGGTCAAGCTCTGCGGAAATATTCTGGAGCACACAAAAAAATTCCTCTTGGAGATATGTTAATTCCTAGTAGCCTATATAGTTCTATTTGACCCATTGCTCTTGTTTTAGGTGACAATATGAGTACATCAACAAGTATTTCGTCCTCACTATTTGTGGAAAGTGATCTACACGACTCCCATCTATCTACTTTGGCAGTGCCTTTAAATGTGTCACTTCAGTCTACAGACCAATCCAAGCGTAAATCCTCTTTCAAAACGTTAGACTTAAATCGAAAAAGAAGATTAGACCAGAATGAGTCTGGTAAGTAGCAATCTTCTATTAATTTTGCAATCGGTTGTATAAACATCATATTCAGAAGGACATACATAATTTTAGAACTACTATATTGGTCGTAAATACAAATAATACAGAAAAAGATGAAAATTTACCTCAGGATTACCTCAATTTAGAGGTCAACCAAATAAAATTTGACTTTTTATGTAATATGCATAAATATGTTGTAGATATAAACCATTCACCATCTCTTCAGATTTGTCTTCAAAATATGACCTACAACAGGTATCAAATTAAGCATATTCAAGTCATGTAAAAACATCTTAAAACACTTTATTTTTCTACTGTTTCTACTTTATTTTCTACTCCCTTTAGATTTGTCTTCAAAATGATATTCTACAATAGGAATCAAATTAAGCCTATTCAAGTCACGTAAAAACATCTTAAAACACTTTATTTTTCTACTGTAAGACACTCCTAAAGAGTTTTGTTTCTACTCTAAAAAGATCATGCACTATTTAGCGTTTTCAGTAGAGTATTACTTTTTCAAGATTCCGCAAATATAAGTAAGTATCGTGAGTCGGATTATTTGATATGCTAAGAAGCAGTAATTTTGGTTTGTTTCGATTTTGCTCGTCACTTCCATCTGAAAAACTTTGTTATTATAAATTAATTTTTGTTGATGTACATAACATCAGAAGGTTTTTTAAAATTGATATACTTTTAATGGTATTTTTGGTTTAAGCAATTTGATCCAGCTAGAAGAAATTGACTTAAAAATTCTTTAGTTAGATTTCACCAAATTTGTCATATACAAGACATATGCACGACTGTGGCCATATGTTGTGTATCTGTTTTCTTCTACCTTTGATTAGAATTAGCATCATTGGTCCTGGTGTTTCTGGGAACTTATGCCCCTCATTCAGCTCTGATTACTAGTAATGAATGATACCCACATTTTACCCCATTCTGCCCTCTTGATTCCACTTTGTAGTCCATCCCAACAGGATATCCAATTCTCAAGCCTAAACTTGCAATTCCCATAATCAAGAACTTTGTGGTTCCCATATGACCAACGTAACCGTTATTTCTCTATGAACCAAGATATTCGATAATGGGCAGATTATTTAATCTGTATCTCAACTATTACTCAAATAAAAAAAAAAAATTTAAGGAAAGTTTTTTAGATCAAAATAAAGGAAGATAATAGAATCTAAAATAAGCAGAAATAACTCAAAAATGAAACAGCAATAAATCACCTCGTGTATGAGTTGAGTGACGTCTCAGTATTTAGCTTTTAGGAAGTTGTCGGTCCAACTTTTATTTATTGCAGATGAGATAAGCGTGAGATGAGATAAGTTTTAAGTTTTAACTATTTTTAATTTATATTTGTTTTGGTTAATTTGTTTTTTGCGTTAATATCTGTCCATTCATTCATTGAAATTCGTTTCGTTTTGCTCTAAGCATGGTTTACTACCTGCCTCTACCTGTTCGTTTCATGTTTTAATATTGCTTTTTGCTTTTCTTTTGGACATTCTTTTAATTTTTTTTTTTTTTATTATAGCCTACAGATAATCTTTATAAGAATGTTTTTTTTAAAATTACTGTCAGTTTTCTAATGCTCTTACTTTTATCATCTGCTAGTTGTTGTAATATTTGATTTTTTTTTTTTTTGGAAACTTACTTTGCTTAAGAACTAAAATGTTGGATTGTGATTAAAAATTTCCAAGTTTGTATACCGTATTCGATTAGACGAACTATAAAGGTGAAATAACTGAATAAGAAAACTAGTAAGTGGTCAGAAACCAGCATTTTATTTTGAGGTGCCTGTCTGGAGTTTCAATCGGCTCGGGACCACTGGACTTCAGACTATGCAACCACTCGTTGAAAGTCAAACAGTATTTCTGAATATTTGTTTTGGTTTTGGACCTCTATACTGGTATGCTAGCCTCAGATTTGTAATCAGCACCTTCAGAAATCGTCAGATACCAACTTTGGTGAAAATCAAACACTATTTCTGAAATATTTACGTGATAAGTTGGTATTTTATGGTTTTCTATTTCAATATTAGCCTCAGATTCGTCATCAATAATCAGTTAAATTCTTATTTACCAGCTTTGGAGAAAATCAAACGCCTCTGGGAGATGAGTACTTAGTTCAGGGCAATCATCTTGATCAAAGGATGCGAGAGACCAACCTTCGGGTCATTGGCCAAAATGGGTCAAAGATTAAATTTACTCTGGGTGGGGCTTTACCTCAGGGCCTCACATTCGATAGATTGTAAGTCCTTTGACGTGAATATGTTAAGCTTCGCATTAAGGGACTATTTGCCTTATATTTTACTATTGTCCCTGGGACTGTATGTATCATGTCGCCCCTGGAGGCACTTTTTATACCCCTTAACTGTTCTGATTTAAATGTTAAGAGGCAGATGGGTTGTTGAAAGCGCGTGAGGTTGGCTTTTGATTGTTTTAGCCTTAAAAAGGGTGTTAGAACTATTAATCTGTAATCTAAGGAGCTCTAGCGAGTTTCCACTACCATCTGTTCTAGATAAAAAATGAAATAAAAAAACCTTGAAGACCCATCAATCTTTGTAAACAATATTACGTTGGCTATGATAATCCAAACTAGTTTTATTGACAAAAAAGGGCTTAGTGCGGAGTTGTAGATGAATTCAGTAATATGTTACTTATCAAAGTTACAGTTTTCTCAGACACCTGTTTTATATTTAGGACAGCAATATGTCTTTTAGTTAAATGAACCTAAAAAGTTTTGACGCGTTTCAGCACAAAAAAAAAAATAATCAAGACTGCAAAAAGTACCAAGAAAGTAGATCTTTTATGTTAATTTCTTTCATTACTAATTTTTTTTTCGTAACTCACTGAAACATTTTTGAGTGTTGATTTTGTTACTACAGTAATTCTATAAACAATGGGAGAATAATCTCCCAGCTTGTATGAATAGCTGCTTCTCCTAGCAAAGTATTACTGTTCAACATTTTCTCAAGCAAGAAAAGAATGGTTGTTGTGGCCCTTGTCCCTTCCTTTTTCACTCGTGTTAACCATTCTTATATGGTTTATCCTTTTACTCTATTCTATCTATCATAATAGTCTGATTTCATTCTATCATAATAGTCTGAGCCCTTCGGTGTTTTTTCTTGACTGTTTTAACAGGCTGAGAAACCGTTTTGCTATTGTGCCTGACTCTCCAAATATCAAGAAATAGCCCTCAATATCTTTCATCTTCGGAATTAAATTGGACCATATTTGTAATTAGCGAAATTATTGAAATTCAAATCCTTAAGTTCAGAAACAAAATTGGAAAGTTTTAATTTTGCCTTCTAACATCATGTTCAAGAAAAATTGATTTACACCCTTCGTTTGGGCATCGCAATATGGACTTCTTTGTTCTGCAGGGAGGGGGTTGTGAATCCCACATTCTTAATTGAGTGTTGTTTTTTTGGTGTGTTCAGGAAACTCGTTTTTAGATTTTTAGTTTGGGAAGTGTGTTGATCCCTTGATAACACAAAGTTATCAACATCTTTACCGATCAGTTTGTGTACTTTAGTGTTGAACTTTTTAGGCTTTCGCCTCTGGAGTCTATTGATGACGCCATAGCCGTAATTTAATAGGGTTTACGATTTTTGTTAATGATGAGGGAGAAAAAGGAATGCGCGCCCCTTTGTCAAAGTGGAAATGTGTGTCCGTTTTACTAAAGGGGGGTTTTGCAACTCCAAATGCTGAAGAATTCTTGAAAACTTTATGATAAGTTATATTGTATGGTGTGGGGTTCCTTTTAACATTATTTTCTTTTTAATTATTTTTTATTTATTTTAATCGATGATTAATTTATGTTTTTGCTTTTTCAGCCGAGAGCAGTGCAAACGTAAGTAGAAGCCCCAGTGTTTTCACTGAAGATTCAGATCTTGGTACTAACTGGGATCTCGGTGCCAAAAGGGCTCGCTTAAGTTTATGGACATCTGCATCTCACGGAAAGGTATTATTTGTTCTTAATTAATCCAAAAAACTTTTTGCACAAAATAAGTTTTTGAAAAAAAAGTAAAGAACTCCATTAAACCAAAAATGAACAAAAATAGAATCAAATAATCTACCTGGCATACAACTACCACAAATCAGTATCAATAAATAAGTGAAACCCAAAACAAACAGAAATTAAAATAAGTCAAACTCTAAACGAGCAGAAATTAATCTGAGTAGGGTTCTAAACCCTATATTTTCTTAAAGCCAGAATATAATTTGTGCTTTACTGAAAAAAAAAATGAAATGAATTTACCGAAAAAAAATATGCATTGTCAGTTTAATATACATATGCTGATATTCATTCCTTAAAATCTTAATTAATTTTTGTTTTCTTAAAGTTATAAGTCAAAACATTAAAAAAAAAGAATTTTTTCTCAGTAAAGTACAAATTATATTCTGGCTTTTGGAAAGCATAGGGTTTAGAACCTTACTCAGATTCATTTATTTACTGATACTGATTTGCGGTAGTTGTATGCTTGGTAGATTATTTGATTTTATTTTTGTTCTTTTTTGGTTTAATGGAGTTCTTTACTTTTTTTTTGAAAAGCTTATTTTGTGCAAAAAGTTTTTTTGATTAATTTCTGTTCGTTTTATATTGACATAGTCTTTTTCAGAGAGAAAGACTGAGCCTCTTCTGAAGTTAAACTACCATCCCTTCCATAAACACCTTTAATACCCCCTGGGCATAACTTACAACCCTTGCCCCTATTCTTTGGGGTTCTTTTTAACCCCAAAAGTCTTGTTATATGATATTTAGACTATTTTGAATAGAATGGCTATCTCAAAATTTCTATTAGTTTTACGCCAACACTTTCTATATGACATAATATGCCCCCAGGGCATAACATATAACCTTAGCCCTGAGGGCTGTTGGGAGCTGTCATACTCAAAAACATAATTTCCGGACCCTTCAACTATGTTCAATAAATTTGCTATATCAGAATATTAATCATGAGTGTTTAGGAAAATGAAGGGTATGGGGGGGGGGATTCGCCCTCCGATGGCCTTTGACTGTTATTATGGACACTAGCCCTCTCAATTCCCAATTGAATGAGTCCTTCTTGAAGTTTATACAACAACGCTGGCAAAGACCTAATTTCCGGAACTTTCAACTACGTTGAACAAAATGCCTATCTCAAATTTTGATTGAATGTGTTTGGGGAAATGGTAGGCTTGAGAGGGGCGTTAGTTGCCCTCCAATCACTTTCGACTATTAAATAGGGCACCAGTGCTTTCAATTTCCAATTGAATGAGTCCTTGTTGAAGTTTCTATGACAACGCTTTCTATAAAACCTTATATGCCCCCAGGGAATAACTTACAACCCTTGCGCTAAGGGTTGTGGGGGGAATGTCATCCTCAAAGACATAATTTCCGGACTTTTCAACTACGTTGAACAAAATGGCTATCTAAAATTTTTTATTGGATGTTCTTGGGGAAATGGTCGGCGTGGGAGGGGTGTTAAATTTCCTTCAATCCCTTTTGACTATTAAAAAGGGCACTTGCCCTTCGAAGTTTCTATTACAACGCTCTATAAAAACCTTATATGCCCCCAGAGCATAACTTACAACCCTTGACCTGAGGGGTGTTGTGGGGGGGGGCGGGGTGATCATCCTCAAAGACATATAATCCAGAACTTTAAACTACGTTGAAAAAATTGGCTATTTCAAAGTTTTGTTTGGATGTGTTTGGGGAAATGGTGGCCGTGAGAGGGAGTTTAGTTGCCCTCCAATCAGTTTCAACTAGCCTATCAAAAAGGGCACTAGCCCTTTCAATTTCCAATTGAATGAGTCTTTTTTGAAGTCTGTACGACAACATTTTCTATAAAATACCTTATATGCCCCCAGGGCATAACTTACGACCTTAACCCTAAGGGCTCTGGGGGAAGTGTCATCCTCAAAGACCTAATTTCCAGAACTTTCATCTACGTTGAACAAAATGGCTATCCCAAAATTTTGATTGGATGTGTTTGGGGAAGTGGTGGGCTTGAGAGGGGGGCTAGTTGCCCTCCAATCACTTTCGACTAGTAAAAAGGGCACTAGCCCTTTCAATTTCCAATCGAATGAACCCTTTTTGAAGTCTACGAAAACGCTTTTTATAAAAACCTTATATGCCCCCAGGTCTTAACTTACAACCCTTGTCCTGGGGGGTTTAGGGGGTTTGTCATCCTCAAAATCATAATTTCCAGAACTTTCAACTACATTGAACAAAATGGCTATCTCAAAATTTTAATTGAATGTGTTTGGTGAAATGGTGGGCGTGAGAGGGGGGTTAGTTGTTCTCCATTCACTTTCGACTATTAAAAAGGGCACTAGTTCTTTCAGTTTCCAATTAAATGAGCCCTTTTTGAAGTTTCTACGACAACACTTTCTATAAAAACCTTATATGCCCCGGGGGCATAACTTATAACCCTTACCCTGATGGCTGTGGGGGGGGTGGGGGTTCATCCTCGGGGATGGTCATCCTCAAAATCATAATTTCTATCTGGAAATCAATTACGCTGAACAAAATGGCAAATTTTGATTGGATGTGTTTTGGGAAAACGTGGGCGTAAGAGGGGGGTTAGTTTGTATAAGAACATTAGAGAACATCTAAGCTCTGCAACAAAGCACACGTTGGGAGGAAAAAATACGAATATTTCCCAATCCCCTCCAATCTCATTCTTCAAATTTGATTCTTTGTTTTTGGCTCATCAATGATGTTTTGTAAAACACAGCTCTTGGAGTCTCCCTTGCAGACAACTCAATTCAGATCTTACTCCCTGCTCCCTCCAATTCAATTTCCACTTCTTTCAAATATTTTCTTATCACCTCTTTCCATCCCATTTGAGGAAGCCCTGGCTGAAGCCTTGTGGGACCAAATTTTCGAACTTTTCAGTAGAGGTTCTTCAGGTCAATATTGATGAGGGATTTACCAACTTAAATCTCATGTTTCGGAAGAATATATTTGAACTAAGCATGCAATATAGATGCTAAGGGTATTATAGGTCCCATCTTATTTTAGAAATATTTTTTATTGTGGAATAGACGGTAAAATTCACGTGGTTACCTTCAAAGGTGGAAGGAATGGGAGGCATCCCCCTGGAGTAGTATTTGTCTTACTGGCCCCCCGCGCTCGCGGTCTTTCTCTCTCCCTCGGGCCCCCCCCCCCCCACCTTGAGCTACTACTTAGATATCACGATCTTATTTTTGGAATTTCAGACCATCCCCTTAAAAAAGGCATTTTTTCAGGGTTAATTTTCGAAACAGTACAATGCAGAAGTAATATGATGAAATTTTAGCGTAGGACCCCCACATGTATAGGATACAGTTATCTGTACCAATGCGAACCGAAACCCTAAAAAAATGAACCGTGATAATTTAAGAGAAAAATATATATATTACAGATGTGCCTTTTCAGGGTTGATTTTCGAGATTGTGCGATGCAAAAGTAATCTGCTGAAACTTTAGCATAACACCCCCCCCCCCCCCTCATGCATAGGATAAAGTTACACATATCAATAGAAAACGAAACATTAAGAATTGAATTTTTGATATCATTATACACATAAAATATTCACTTTTTATGCTTATATCAAATATGGAAAATTCGTTAATTTTTATTTCATCTATAAAAAGTTGTTACCGTACGAACTTTTCCCTAATTTAAGGCCGGAAAGGATCAAGAAAGGAAAGGAGATTCTCTGTAGAAAAGGATCGAGGGCAAAAAGTAAAAAGCATGCCCCTGCGCCTTAGACTCACCCTTTCAAGTGTCTCTGTTGTTAAAGTGAACATGGGTTAGATACAAGAAAAACTGTTCAAATTATAGCCAGTAATACATTAAAAATCAAAAGTGAAAGCGAACATAAATTATTTTATATAAGACGGAAGCTGCCGCCATTTCGGTGGCGACATCATTCTTTTACAACCAACTCGAAAATAAAATGTTTAACACCATTCTTTTTATAGCCAAATAAAAAATGAAAATGGAACTGATTTTAGAAAATCGATCTTTCCACATAAGGAAATGAAACAAGAAAAGTCATAATAAAAATATAGCCAAGTTTTATAGAAGAACAATCCTACTATAATCAAAATGATAAATCACTATTTATAGATTTAACTTAACTGGTAAAAATCCAATTACCAGACGTGGCAAAAGAATGACAGCTCTGTGCCACTACTGGAAGTGATTCCTGTGCTCTTAAAGACGCTACCAGAGGGTTAAAATCAAACCAAACGCAAGGCGTGGCATGGATTCTTTTGTTGTCAGAGCATCGTAGGTATTACGATAGCTGTAAAAAAAAAGACAATTAGAAGTGTCCCACTCAGCCGTGAAAAAGCCTTCCCAACCTCCCGCTCTTTACACTTAAATGTGGATTTTCATCAACCCTTCTTTTTTTAAGGTTGGATTGTTTATTTGCCTTTGCTTTAAATCATGTAATTTTTGGTTTAAAGGTTTGAAAAACAGTCGGCAAATAAAACATTCGTAGATACCACCTGACTATATTTGTTGTCCATTGAATCTTTTCAGGTAAGAACTGGTCAAAATTTCGCCAGAATAGATGTGTTGAGAGGGGGCGGAGCCCTCTTCATGTACAAGAATATTTCTGCTTCTCTTAAGTTTTAATGTTGCTTGTACGTATTGCTAATCACATCACCATATATCTTACCACTATAGTATATTTTAGTATATTATAGTGTACTTTATCCTTATAAGGTTTATCCCAATTTCTAAGTTCGTTTATTATCAATATACTTACAACAACAAAAACACGAAATAGTCTCCCCCCTCTCCCCAGTGGGTTCCATGGCCTGAAAAAAGGGAAAGGTAAATACAAAATAAATTGAAAAAAAAGAATATCCTGATGGCATTTGTCACTGCTAATTAACCAAAATCGGGACCCCATCTCTGCCCTGCAAAAAAGCACAAATAAATAAACAAATTTGACGCCACTCTCTTAAAACCAGCTCTAAAGTAAAATAAATAACACCATTCTTTGTGTGTCTATCTGGACAATCTATGTAGACTCGAAAAAAACAAAATTTAGGCTTGGAAACATTTAGCACCGAGTAGTTCACATTAAACCATGAAAGGTCTCTTTCAAATAAAACAAGAATTTGTCTCCAGCAAAGCTAGGTCAAATGGTAGCGTAGTTAAAGTACTTCATCAGCGAGTCCGAGCATGCTGTTCCTGGGATCTCTGACTGGGATTTGGGTTCACCATTACGAAAGGGAGAAATGGCCACAAAACTTTGGAATGCACATTTTTACTTCATAAAACAGGTCATTTATGTTAACGATTTAATCCAGGATAGACCCTCGTGAAACAAAATGTTCAATGGGGCACGTGCCCCGCCGGTGTGCACAAAAGTGCCCACCATTTCAAGAGCACAAAAACATGACAGTGTTGCAATGATGTTATACATTTTATAAAAGGGGTGTGGGTGTAACTGAACCAAAGTAACTCAGCTTCCGCGCAACTGAACCCGTGTTTAACTCGACATCGTGTAACTCAACCTTATTTAACTGAATCCTCGTAAGACTCAACCCCATTTAACGAAACCCTCGCTACACTGGACCCCCGTTTAAATCAACCCTCTTTTGACTCAATCCTTATGTAACTCGCCCATATTTTAGTTAGGCCTTGTTTCACTGAACTCAATCCAAGGCTTAAGAAATAGTTTGAACTAGTACTGATTAGAAGCTCAAAACATGCTTCTCGCTTCGTTTGGAGATTCTAACTTATATTACTCATTTGGGCTAGCTAAACTAATTTCACTAAAGACAAAGAAGCGGTAGAGTCGCAATTGCAATTAATTTCTGTCACTGACAGCCAATGGAAACGCTTCTCTTTCGGGATGCTGTTTGCATGTATCTTTTCGTGCCTGGCAGAGTTAATAATTACTTGATTTAAGTAGGACTCCATCCAGTTTCTGTGGTTAAATGACCAGATTTTAATTTGTTTCCCTGCACTTAGTCAAATATTATAATTATTGTTTTTAATGTGTATATGGGGAGGAGGGAGCGTCGTTGAATTTGGGCCTCAACTCTAAAACTAGAAATAGCTTTTACTCTGGTCGGAGCTAAATTTAGTAGGAGTGGAATAGTTTAGGAGTTATAGTTATAAATTTAATAATTTAGGAGTGCACTAAAGTCAGAAAGAATTGGAAGAAATATTGAAAGGAATTGGGAAGAAACCAAAGCTGCACAGGCTCAACAATTTCCGCTGAAAAAGAAAAAAATCTAAAAGAATGTTGTGTAGGCAGCGATCATTATACTTTTAAGCACGTCTGAATGGTGAACCAATCGTCTTTTTATTTGGAAATTTCGGATGAAGTATGCTATGTAACATCAAACCAGTCCCCAGTTAATGCATACCTTTATGGAGTGGGGGAAGTAAAATATTAATTCCGAGAATCTCAAAAGGTTATCAATTTCAATGCCCCTACGATGTTCCAGTGACCGACTATTGCTGTGAAAAAAAAAAGAGAAAGAAAAAAAGACGCGTCTCGGTATCAAGCACTTTTTCATAATTTCCAAGATTTTGTTTCGGAATTAATTTTTGTGTTGAAATGAAAATAAATTGCTTCTATGATTAACGAATAAGCTTTGTATTCGGATGAATTTTTTTTAGACTTTTTTTTTGCATTCCACTTGCAAGGGTGACTGGATAGAGAGGTGTTCAAGAAGGGGATTTTAAACACCACTATCAGGATTTTTGATCATGGAGGTTTCAGTTGTGAACCTTTTATGGTTTCAAGGTTTTACACTCTGAAAATGACGCTAAAATTGGATTGTGGTGCCTCAAGGCATTTTATGAGTTTTCGTAAGGAAATTGCAAAAAGCATGTTAAAGGGAACGTCAGATTTCGAATAACATGAAACAGCTCTTTGCGATATTCTAGTGCCTTATCAGTGCTGGAGAAATAAAACAGTGAAAGGGAGACTTTTCAGTATTTCTGGCTATTTTTACAAGTTCCTGGAATTTGTTTCCGAAATAAACTTTTATTATTGCTTTAAATAATAACTATCATTCCTGACTCAGTATTAACGGCAAGTTTTTCTTGTGAGACAGTGTTTTTTCATGTGCCTTTAAGATTTTGGCTACTACAGGCTTTCTCTGTACTAGGATACAGCTATTGCTGCAACCATGGCCGTTAAGTGTCTTCAGGCCCTGGTTAAAAAAGCTCTGATAATTTTCAATTATATACAACAAAGTGATATTTTTTCGTTTTTTAAATGGGGGGGGGTAGTTCTGCGTCGAAGCGGTATAAAAGCGTCAAACAACAAATAAAGGCCATTTCATTAGAGTCAGCTTTCGTCTCCTCCGGCAAAACTGGATGAATTAAATTTTGTGTTTATATTGTTGATTTGAAGAGGGGTCAGCTGAATGTAGTTGATTTTACTGGGACATGTTTGGGTTAAACGAGGATCGAGTTGAAGGAGGGTTGAATTGCACAGAAGGTGAGCATAATGCTGGTTTAAACAAATGGTGTAGAGTTGCACAAGGATTGAATTACACGGAGGTTGAGGTGAATGACGGATGAGCTGAATGGTTGAGTTGCACGGGTAGTGAGTTGAGTTGAATGGGGGTTGAGTTGCACGAGACTTAAGTTTTAGGAGGTCAGTTTTATGAGGGCTCAATTAAAAAGGGACTCAGTCGTACGAAGTTTTAGTTAAACTGGGACTGAGCTTCACAAGGGTTCAGTTACACAGGGTTTAAATTGCATGAGGGTTAACTTGAAAATGGGTTTGGTTGCATGAGGGTTCAGTTACATGGGGGTTCAGTATAGCAGGGGTTTGGTTGCTGTGGAACCTATAAAAAGTGTTGTGTTCATGCAATATGTTTATTAGTATAAAAAAAGCCTAGAGGACTACCCAAAAATAGATACCAAGTTAATGGCCTTTTGAGCTTCCGTCAGTTAAATAAACGTAAAATTTTGAATAAGAAATTTAAATACCACGATGGGGGCATCAAATATTCTCAGTATCTTATTTCAACTTGTACCATGCTATCCCGACCAGCAGCCTTATAATTTTTGGAACATTTTAGTACATTCTCTTATTCGTTTCTAATGCATCCGTGCAAATGACTGAAAATTTTTTAGTCATTTCCTATATAATTTTCCACGACCTTATCACTATTGGACAATCCCTCGAGATGTTCAGCCCTATTTCCTCAACACTCGGTTTGTCACTAATCGACCTCTAACTATTATTTTTAAACGGAACAAGTCTGGATGACTTATTCCTCTCAATTTATTAGCATGCCAATGCAAATTCTAGCTGTCATGCCTTCGAACTCCATTTTCCTGATCCTCAGTAATGTTACGTACAGCCTCCTTAATTCATAAATTAATGCCGTCCCTCATTCTTTTGCATTCACTTCAGATTTTTTCATTAACTTCTTATAAATTCTTCTATTTCAAAACCTGTGAATTAATTTTTTGTCGACAATTTTTTTTTGTGACTATGTAATGTCTATATTGAATCAAATATAAAAGTTCCAAAGCTGTTCGTTACTAACTGAATGCAAAGTCCAAAATAAGGAAAAAATACACAATTACAATGGTTTTACATTGGCCCAAAGTAGGTCTATCACCAATTTACATTCGGTATTTAAGAATGATTCTGATTGGAGGATTATTTTTAGCTGCCTAATCATAGACCATTTTATATTCTTACGATAAACAGCTTAGGTTACGGAATGATAATTTGTTTCAGCTATTGTTTCAGCATGTATAGGAAGCACCTTAAGTACTTAAGCAAGGAATTGATTCTTAAAGTAAACTGTAGCAAATACGAATGTGATAGATCAAAGAGACGTATAGGCTGTCAACAACAATTGTAAAGCCTAGATAAGAGTTGTTTTTCAATGCTATTAATATTTATCAAAGAATGTTGTTGTCTGCGATGTACGTCAGAAATAGGCA
>JAQQPU010007473.1:0-12553 GCA_029168905.1 Artemia sp. Kazakhstan ARC1039 | reverse complement strand
TGTGTGTGTGTGTGTGTTATCTTTTAGGGTCCTAAACTGACAAATGCTTTTGTAGATGTCTGCTATACCAGTTTGTAAATTGTATAAGCTAAAATAAAATTATGTTATTTTATGTACATTCGTTGTGAAAGTGTGATTTGTTTTGCAAAAGGTTTACTTGGCCCAGGCGCTAGTAAGCCCTATTTTTTTATTGTGCCGCATTCTGTGCAGTGCTGCTTTAGGTCAGAATAAGCCATTTTTAATACTTAGTTTTGTCAAGGGTGAGTAAAGTAATGTAGTCTTTTTTGGATATGGCGGAAAAAGAACTAGGGCCCTAATAATGGGTCCCAACATTTTAGTATTAATTTGACCGTGACACATTTTAAGCACTTTTAGATGTTAGTAAAACTTAAATTTGAACCTAGTGCTTGCCTTCTAGAAAGAAGCTTGGTAATCCCAGCAGAAAAAAGGCTTGATGAAAAGAAAGTTATGCAGAATTTCAGATAGTCTTCTGCAATATAGGTGATAACAGTCCAGATCAGGTCACGTACTGCAGACTGAATCAGAGTTTGTATCTGCAGAGTCACCCATCTGCAGCCCCAAATTTACCAATAGGTACACTAGCCCCTGGCCCAGGGCCGCAATAAATTATCGTTTAGAGATTTTTTCTTAATAAAAACTGGACTGGTGTGATTCATCGTCAAAGTGTCTGATGCACTCTGCCGCTGATTCACAGAAAAGTGATTTTAAAACAACACAGGAATTTTATGGCCTCTTGTAAACTGTCAGATGTCTCGCAAGAATTGCATCTGAGATTTCGGTATTACCTCTCTCTTTGATTGCTTTTGGCGCATCAGTTGCGTTCTGTTCTGTGCTTCCACTACCCCTAAATTTTCAGGGATTTCCGCAAAAACTGAGCGGCAAAAATGTTTGGGCCTAGAAGCGTCCAAACTTTAAATTCGGTCCTGTGCATCTGTCATGAATATGACTTCCACATTTTCAGAAAAATACTGCGAAGGTTAGGCTCTTGCAATGATTCGGAATACACAGAAATTGGCAATGTTGAAAGTGTTGCTTCCACAACACAATAAGTTTCTTTTGTAAGCTTGTACCTGTTTAATTGATGATCAAATGCCCCATGTCAACGGTTAAAATTTGTGAGAAAATGACCAATTTGTTCGTAATATATAATAATTTGCTTTAAAGTTAGCCCAATTCACTGACCAGTATCGTTTCAATACAAAATGATTTTGTGCTTGTACACGAAAACCCAAACACAGTTTGAGGCTTTTATTTAAAATTGTTTCTTTCTAAAGGTTCTTGAGAAGCCTTCTACATTTTTGCCATTGCCAAGAAGTGAAATGTTCCAGTCTCCATTTTATCCTGGTAATACTGCGTACGGTGGAGCTTCGGCCTACCGCCCAGAAGCGACTCGACCCTTTAGGGTAGGTTTTTCATTTGTTTTTATTGTGTTTATTTCTTGCCTGAGTAAGGTGCGTTAAATCATTAATTTGGGTTTCATTTAAAGGACCTTTAGTTCAAAGGTTGAGAAATTAGATCGAGCTTAAGTCGAAACTAAATTGATTTCCAAAAAAAGGGGAAACTTACCTTAAAAAGGTCAGTGATCATGATGGAGATAAAACCCTCTATTTCAGTATATCAGAAAACCCTTCTGTAGAGGTTTCAAGCTCATATTTACAAAAATGTTGACTTTTGCATTTTTCCCAGAAAAAGATCGAAATTTCCAGAATAATAAATCGAAATGATTTTGTGTAAAGAGAGCTTGATTTTATATTCCAAGCTTTTTTTGTTAAAAATTTCTACTAAAAAGATCATTTATTTAAAAATAAATAAAGACAAATTAAGGTGGAATTCAGTTTTCACGGCTTTTAAAACTTCTTTAGTAAGTACATAGAGAATATAGTTTAAAAGATTATACTTCGACGTACAAAAAGTGGCCCCCCCCCCCATTGCCAAAAAAATAAACAAAAGAATTGTTTAAACCATCTACTGGAGTAAGAGTGAAAAAGAATTAGAAGTCATACAACTTAGAACAATTTCCTGCTGCAGCCTATATAAAAGGATATCTGTCGATCTCTTCATGAATTAATCAAAAAAAACTTTTTGCACAAAATAAGTTTTTCAAAAAAAAGTAAAGAACTCCCTTAAACCAAAAATGAACAAAAATATAATCAAATAATTTACTAAGCATACAACTACCACAAATCAGTATTAATAAATAAATGAAACCCAAAACAAGCAGAAATCTAAGTAAGTCAAACTCAAAACGAGCAGAAATTAATCTGAGTAGGGCTCTAAACCCTATGCTTTCTAAAAGCCAGAATATAATTTTTACTTTACTGAAAAAATTCAAATGAATTTACTGAAAAAATGTGCATTGTCAGTTTAATATACATATGCTGATATTTATTCCTTAAAATCTTAATTAATTTTTGATTTCTTAAAGTTATAAAATTGAAATCATTTAAGAGAATTTTTTTCGATTCATTCTGGAATTTTCAATTCAATTTCAATTCAAAAAGAATTATTTTCAGTCACAGTAAGAGTGAAAACAATTAAAAGAATTTAAAAGAAGACTGAGCCTCTTCTGTAGTTAAACAACCATCCCTTCCATAAAAAAAATTGAAAGGGCAATAGCCCTTTCAATTTCCAATCGAATGAGCCCTTTTTGAAATTTTTACGACAACGCTTTCTATAAAAAACATTATATTCCTTCAGGGCATAACTTACAACCTTGCCGTGAGGGCTGGGGGGAGGGGGGCATCCTCCAAGACCCAATTTTCAGAACTTTCAACTAGGTCAACAAAATGGCTATCTCAAAATTTTGATTGGATGTGTTTGGGGAAATGAACCCCCGCGGGGGGGGGGGGGGTATTTAACCTCCGATCACTTTCGACTATTAAAAACGGCATTGGCCCTCTCAATTTCCAATTGAATGAGCCCCTTTTGAAGTGTCTACGACAACGCTATCTAAACAAACCTTATACGCCCCCAGGGCATAACTTACAACCTTTACAACCTAGGGGGTTTGTCATCCTCAAATACATAATTTCCAGAACTTTCAACTACGTTGAACAAAATCGCTATCTCAAAACTTTGATTGGATGTGTTTGGGGAAATGGTGGGTGTGAGAGGGGGGTTAGTTGCCGACAATCACTTTCGACTATTAAAAAGGGCACTAGCCCTTTCAATTTCCAATCGAATGAGCCCTTTTTAAAATTTCTACAACATCGATTTCTATAAAAAAAACCTTATATGCCCCCAGGGCAGAACTTACAACCCTTGCCTTGAGGGGTGTTGGGGGGTTGTCATCCCCGAAGACATAATTCCAGAATTTTTAACTACGTTGAAAAAAATGGCTATCTCAAATTTTGATTGGATGTGTTTGGGGAAATGGTGGGCGTGAGAGGGGGTTAGTTGCCCTTCAATCATTTTCTACTATTAGAAAGGGTACTAGCCATTTCAATTTCCATCGAATGAGCTCTTTTTGAAGTTTCTACGACAACGATTTCTATAAAACCTTATATGCCCTCAGGGTATAACTTACAACCCTTGCCCTGAGGGCTGTTGGGGGTTTTCATCCTCAATGACCTAATTTCCAAAACTTTCAACTACGTTGAACAAAATGGCTATCTAGAAATTTTGATTGTATGTGTTTGGTGAAAAGGTGGGTGTGAGAAGGGGGTTAGTTGCCCTTAAATCGCTTTCGACTATTAAAAAAGGCACTAATTTTTTTAATTTCCGATCGAATGAGCCCTTTTTTAAGTTTCTACGACACAGCTTTCAATAAAAACCTTATATGCCCCCATGGCATAGCTTTCCCCTTGCCCTGAAGAATGGGGGGGGGGGGAGTGTCCTGCTCAAAGACATAATTTCCAGAACATTCAACTACTTTGAACAAAATGGCTGTCTCAAAATTTTGATTGGATGTGTTTGGGGAAAAGGTGGGCGTAAGAGGGGGGTTTGTTACCCTCCAATCACTTTCGACTATTAAAAAGGGCACTAGCCCTCTCAATTTCTAATTGAATGAGCCCCTTTTGAAGTTTCTACGACAATGTTATTTTTAAAACCTTATATGCCCCCAGGGCATAACGTACAACCTTTGCCCTGGGGGCTCTGGGGTGTTTGTCATCCTCAAATACATAGTTTCCAGAACTTTCAACTACGTTGATCAAAATAACTATATCTAAACTTTGATTGAATGTGTTCGGGGAAATGGTGGGCGTGAGAGGGGGGTTAGTTGCTCTCCATTTGCTTTCGACTATTAAAAAGGGCACTGGCCCTTTCAATTCCCAGTCAAATGGGCCCTTTATGAAGTTTCTACGACAAAACTTTCTATAAAAACCTTATAAGCCCCCAGGGCATAACTTACAACCCTTGCCCCGGGGGCTCTAAGGGGGTTATCATCCTCAAAGACTTAATTTCCAGAATTTTCAACTACGTTGAACAAAATGGCTATTTAAAAATTTTCGACTATTAAAAAGGGCACTAGCCCTTAGAATTTCCAATCGAATGAGCCCTTTTTAAAGTTTCTACGACAAAACTTTCTATAAAAAACCTTATATGCCCCCAGGGCATAACTTACAATCCTTGCCCTGAGGGCTGTGGGGGGAGTGTCCTCCTCAAAAACATAATTTGTATCTGGAAATCAACTATGTTGAATAAAATGGCTATCTCAAAATTTTTATTGGATGTGTTTGGGGAAAGGGCGGGAGTGAATGGGGTGTTAGTTGCCTTCCAATCACTTTCGACTATTAGAAAGGGCACTAGTTATTCCAATTTCGAATCGAATGAGCCCTTTTCGAAGTTTCTACGAAAACTCCTTCGATACAAAGTGTCCTGGCCAAAATTAAAAAAAATAATAATAATACGTTGTGCCAACATAATTCTTTACTTAGGCAGCGCCATTGCGCTGCCTATGATTATGGTTGGATAATAACATTTGACATATTTTTATTGGTAGTTTTACTCATGTTACCTATTTTTGATCGCTAGATTGTGCTCTACTTCCTTTGAAACTTCGAGTAGATTGATCCAGCGATGTACACGCTTTCGAGTGAAGGATGTAAAATGTATAACAGTGGGACAGAGGGTTGCGATGGAATATTATTTTAAATTAGGAAAATGCTGTTGACGAAACATGCAAGTTGCAGAAATTGATTTGACGACTAGTTTCCTGATACTGCTTGTGTATTCCTACGAGGGTAGATTTTGGTACTATTATGGATAAATATTTTATCTTTATGTTGTGTAGTCTTTGTTCTTTACTACCACAGGCCTAGAAAGAACTATGAGAAGAACAATTGAATTTTTTGCAGGGCAAATTCCATCTTTCTCGTACTTGGACTGTCAAGTCTGAAAGGATGCCAGCTCTCAAAAGGTCTCGTTGAGACAATTCTTTGCAAAAATTCAGAATTCCCCCTAGTCTGACTTTTTTTTTAGCTTTTAATAATGCTTTGTTGCCACTTTTTGGACCTTTTATGACCTTTTTTGAAAATCAAAAGAGGTTGGAGAGCAACCAGCCCTCCTCCCATGTCCGATTTTGCTACTCTGCCCCTCTGTAAACCCCTCAAGAAGTCCGACCAAAATTTGAAATAGCTATTCTTTTCAAAATTGTCAGAAGGTCAAATAAACATGCATCCAAAGAAAATGTGGCACCCAAAGCCCCTGGGGCAAATGCCATTAGTAATGTAAACTGCCAATCATTTAGAAACAAGTTTTACAGTGGAAAAAAGAGGAGTGTTCGATTTTGGGTGTACGATGGGCTCGGAACTTTCAAGGATTGCTCTCTTGGCTAAGAAGATTCTATATTTTGTTGAGGGAGGTTATTATGGGGCCTGGACAACTTGTCGTTTTAATTCAGTTTCTAACTTACAGCTGTAAGTCTTTGAGCCGCGAAAAACCTCATTTATCAACAACAACAAAAAGAATAATGTTTGGGAGCCCGGGACCCCCAAGTGAGGAAAGAATTTTTATTTTCCGATTGGCTCGAAGCTTATATACTCCTGTCTTTAGGCTAAGGGAACCCAATTATAGAAGGAAAAAAAGAAAGAAAACTGACTTTTCTTAGAATGAGTCCTGGTGAAGGATCCAAAATGTTTTCTGAATGGCTTGAAACTTACAGCGTAAAATCCGTGGCTATGGGGACACTAATATACCAAAACAGTTATTATTTACGGAATGCCCCCCCCCCTCCAAAAAGGGTAATTTGTCTTAGTGGCTTGAAACTATTGAAATTATGAAATTATGATGTCTGTTACTGTAGCTGTGGTCTGAAAAAGAACTGTTGGATTCAGTGTCAGTGGACATGAAAAATATTGAAAATTGGTTGCATGTCAACATGCTCAAACTAAATTGTAAAAACGTCGACCTTAATCATATTTGCTCAGTCTACAGACTGTTCTTGGTTTAAAAAAAAAAAAAAAAAAAAACTTTAGCAATGAAGTTGTGGTCCTTTGGAGTTCTTTTAAATATCGAGGGGCTATTTTAGATGAAGTTTTATGTCTCTCTGAGCATATTGAGTGTATTCGTTGATAGGTGGCAAAAATGTTGATGCTCTACGAAAGTTGAAGCACTTTTCTGCTGCGTGTTTTAGGGCTATTATGTTTCTTATAAGTCCGCCCGTATCTTCTTCACTGTTGTTCCATATGGTCGTGTACATCTACTGTCAATCTTAGGCCACAGCGTTCTCTGAATAATTGTGCAATTGGTTTTTTAAATAGTTTCAATTCCTTGGCTTGTATGAGTTTGACTTATGAGAGGACTCAGATTGTGCCACTGGCTGTTTTCTTTTCAATCAGTTCGTGGTAACGAGTAAGTAAGGAGCAACTCGGACCCAATTGTAACCGAAGTTCTAAAAAAGGAAATTTGGTAACAATTAATACATAAAAAGAAATAGGTTATTACGCTGAATCCAGATATATAAAATTCAGTAAGTTTAATCAAAAGCTACGAGCCTGAAAAAATTTGCCCGATTTTTGATGTTTTATAAGATTCAGTTTATGCATGATATTTTGCATGGTTTAACATATTATTGCTTTAGTAATATTTTTTAACCATATCAAATTTGATAGCTACAGTGTTAGAAATCAGAGTCAACTTAGGAGACCAGGAATGATATCAACGTGTTCTGGTTTTCTATGCGTAATATTCTTCCCATGATTCCCGAGAGTGTGTATGATGTGGTTGAGAGACCAATCTTTCGTGGGCTTCTAAGAAACCACTACCTGAGATGGTACAATTTATTATCCAAGTTGTGAAATTGCGTTTGAAAAAAAATGAGACTGCTTAATATATTGAGATCTTAATACGATAGGAGTAAAGGAATTGAACTAATTGATGAGCTTGCATAGGCTAAGGCAATGTGGGCCAAGTCCAAGTTTTAATAAAAAGATAGCATAACGCCTTTAGAATTAACCTTAGAGAATTACTGGTGTTAAAAACTGGTAATTTCATAAAACCAAGAGCAAGTTGATCAAAAGCTGGAATTAAAAATAAATTCAAAAGTGGAGTTATTTTAGTTTTCAGTGGCCCAGTAGTTAAATTCGTTCAATTAAGGCAAGCAACATCCTTCTCGGATATACTTGGTATGGGACGACGGAGAAGCCAAGTCCAATGTTGGTTCATCATGACTCCTGAAGCGAAGTGTATGTGTCTAATGAAACCAACACTAGCTTGTGTCGTTTATTCGAATGGCTAAAGAATATTGTTTCCTGCGGCATGTGCTTTCTTATGAAACCAGAATTCTATGTAATTTAAGAAAATATCAACCGATACTATTATAATTTAACTATTTGAGTATAGCCGACCCTTTATATTTGGAAGCTTTACTCGGACGCGGTAAACACGATGTTAATTGACATCAAATCTACTAATATATATGGGTCTAATGTATCTGTCTTCTTTGAGATGAGTGATCGATATTTACAAATGGATCGCCACTTCAACATTTAAAACTGCTTGCTAAAATCTTTTTTTCTTTTAGAGTCAAGTCATATCTGTGAAGAACAGGGTGAAACCGGCTGATAAACCACGACCCATGACTGCAATGACCAGACGAATATATAAAGCCCTTGAGTCTTTAGCCCCTCCCACTCATTTAGACACGCCCAAGAAACTAACGTCAATTTCGGATCTATCTTCAAGTTCCCCAGGACCTTTTACTGGATTTTCTACGCCGGCCAGAAGTCTTGGACCTCCACTGAATTCATTGCCTCTACCACCCTCCCCAGCAAGAGTTGTTTTTCCACCTCTTAAGATGACCAAAGAATTGCGGAAACCTGTGGAGCTGTAAGTTATTCTAATGATATTTTGAAATTCATTTTTTCTCTTTTGTTTTTCAATTTGTCTACCTTATCCTTAGGCTTTAAATATTGCTAGATGTTTGCTTAAAGATCGGCAATAAAGTACAAATAAAACAAAGTTATGGTGTGCAACGTCTTGTCCTTGAATTTCGTCTTTTGTTTTTTTTTTTTTTAAGAAGAATTGAATAAATAGCACAGTAACAGTTTTTGGTATCGTCAGAGAGTGATTTCTAGACAATTGTGAATATGAAAGAGAATTTTCCCTAGATGTTTAACAGATCAAAATGAAGAAAATTAGGTGGTCAGATATGGAAAAGCTCATCATTGTTTTCGTGGGTAACCTAATGGACACGTTTGTCCTGGAAATAATGAGTCCAAATTAATAAATAATTTCAAGCGTTGGGTTCTAAACCCCTATGCTTTCTAAAAGCCAGAATATAATTTTTACTTTGCTGAAAAAATTCAAATGAATTTACTGAAAAAAATGTGCATTGTCAGTTTAATATACATATGCTGATATTTATTCCTTAAAATTTTAATTGATTTCTTAAAGTTATTAAAATGAAAACGTTCAAAAGAATTTTTTCAGGAAGTACAAATTATATTCTGGCTTTTAGAAAGTATTGAGGTTTAAAACCCTACTCATATTAATTTCTGCTGGTTTTGAGTTTGACTCTTATTTATTTTAATTTCTATTTGTTTTGGGTTTCATTTATTTGTTGATACTGATTTGTGGTAGGTGTATGCTTGGTAGATTATTTCATTGTATTTTTGTTCATTTTTGGTTTAATGGAGTTCTTTACTTTTTTTTGAAATACTTATTTTGTGCAAATTTTTTTAATTAAGTTCTGTTCGTTTTATATTGACATAGTCTTTTTCAAGGAAAAAGACTGAGCCTCTTCTAAAGTTAAACAACCATCCCTTCCATAAAAACCTTAAATACCATCTGGGCATAAATTACAACCCTTGCCCCTAATCTCCAGGGTTTTTAAAACCCCAAAAGCCTTGTTATAAGATATATAGACTATTCTAAATAGAATGGCTATCCGAAAATTTCTATTAGACGCATTTCGGGACAATACGCCGTATGTATGTCTCCCGGGGGGGGGGGGGTTAGCTGCCCTCCGATCACATTGACTCTTAAAAAGAGCATTAGAGCGTTTGATTATCAATCTAATGAGCCCCGTCCGAAGTTTATATGACCATGCTTTCTATAAAAAAAACCTTATCTGCCCCCAGAGCATGGCCTACAAACCTTGCCCTTAGGGCTGGGGGGGGGGGGATTTGTTATCCTCAAAGACATAATTTCCTTACCTTTCAAATATGTTGAACAAAATGGCTATCTCAAAATTTTGATTGGAACTTTTTGGGGAAAGGATGGGCGTGGGGGGACATTTGCCCTCTGATCACTTTCGACGAATAAAAAAGGCACTAGTCCTCTCAATTTCCAATTGAATAAGCCCTTTTTGAAGCTTCTACGACAAAAATTTCTATAAAAACCTTATATGCCCTAAGGGCATAACTTACGACCCTTGTCCCGAAGGCTATGGGGAGATGGTTGTCATCCTCATAGACATAATTTCCAGACCTTTCAAATACGTTGAACAAAATGGCCATATCAAAATGTTGATTGGAAACATTTGGGGAAATTATAGGCGTGGGGGGGGGTGATTCTCCCTCCGATTACTTTCAACAGTTAAAAAGGGCAATAGCCCTCTCAATTCCGATCGAATGAGCCATTTTTGAAGTTGTTACGACAACACTTCCTATAAAAACCTTATATGCCTCCAGGGATTAACTTACAACCTTAAGGGCTCTGGAGGGGGGGGGGGGTGTTATACTCAAAGACAAAATTTCCAGACCCTTCAACTACGTTCAACAAAATGGCTATATAAAATTGTTGATCGGAAGTGTTTGTGGAAATGATGGGCGTGGGCGGGGGGCGTTCGCCCTCCGATCGCTTTTGACTATTAATAATGGCAATAGCCCTCTCAATTCACAATTGAATGAGACCTTTTTGAAGTTTCTACGACAAGGCTTTCTATTAAAACCTTATATGCCCCCAGGGTATAACTTACAACCTTTGTCCTGGGGGCTGTGGGGGGTTTTTCATCCTCAAAGACATAACTTCCGGACCTTTCAACTACGTTGAACAAAATGGCTAACTAAAAATTTTGATTGAATGAGTCGGGGGAAATGGTGAGCGTCAGAGGGGGTTAGTTGCCTCCAATCACTTGCAACTATTAAAAAGGGCTCTAGCCCTTTCAATTTCCAATCGAATGAGCCCTTTTTGGAGTTCATACGACAACACTTTCTATAAAAAAAAACCTTATATGCCCCCCTGGCATAATTTATAACCCTTAGCCTGAGGGCTGGGGGGGGGGAGGATTGTCATCCTCAAAGACCTAATTTCCAGAACTTTCAACTACGTTGAAAAAATGGCCATCTCAAAATTTTTATTGGATGCGTTTGGGGAAATTTTTTTGTAGTGAGAGGGGGTTAGTTGCCCTCCAATCACTTTCTACTATTCAATGTCGAATCGAATGAGCCCTATTTGAAGTTTCTATGACAACGCTATCTACAAAAACCTTATATGCTCCCAGGGCATAACTTACAACCCTTGTCCTGAGGGGTCTGGGGGTTTGTCATCTTCAAAGACATAATTTCCAGAACTTTCAACTACGTTGAACAAAATGACAATCTCAAAATTTTGATTGGATGTGTTTCGGGAGACGGTGGGCGTAAGAAAGGGGTTAGTTCCCTCCAATCACTTTCGACTACTAAAAAGAGCACTAGCTGTATCGATTTCCAATCGAATAAGCCTCTTGAAGTTTCTACAACAACATTTTCTATAAAAAACCTTCTATGCCCCCAGGGCATAACTTGCAACCCTTGCCCTGAGGGTTGTGTGTAGACCCCGGCGCCGCGCCGATGAGGGAAGACCGGCGATGGCGGGGCCAAAAAAGGCACGCCGCGCCGCCGGTCAGATGTCGGCGGCGCGCCGCCGGTAAGATGTCGGTGGCGCGCCGCCGGTAAGATGTCGGTGGCGCGCCGTCACTAAGATGTCGGCGGCGCGCCGCCGGTGTGATCAATGTTGACCGTAAACATTAATGTTTTCATTAGTCTTTCTCAAATCACAGCTTAAATTTACAACAGATTCGAGCCTATTCATGAGTTCAAAAATTCACAAGTCGCTGGCTAGAAACTGGTCTTCGTTATTCATCAAGAGAAGTAGAAATGTGGTAGAAACGAAATGGCTGTCGCGTCTCAGAACCCTTGCATAATACGAGTAGTTGAATTATCTATTAGTTATGTATTCTTAACATAAATAATTATCAAAATTAGTAGTTTTTTCATTGAGCATTACTGCATATACAACTTCAAATACCGTATCACAAAATTCGTCAGTTATCTGGGTAAAAACTTTGAATATAACTTTGAACTTAGAAGCTTAGTTTTTTCATAATGCCCTTTGCCTATATCTGTTTTGTCACCTTTAAAACAGTTGAAATGGGCGGCTTTGACATTGATTGTTTTTTTTTTTTGCTCTTTTGGATTCTTAGAAAGACTTCTTGTATTAAAAACTGGTTTTTAATTACAATTTAAAAAAATGTATTTTAAAGTTTTTGGCTTCTTTATAGAATATATGTCATGTAGGCTAAGGCTGAAGTGCTGCTTTTTTATTGCTTTTGGCTGCTCTTTTGGATATTAATTGTTTTTTTCCTTTGGGGATTCATTCCAAATTATAAATTGATATATACCTAATATCAGTCAAATTATAAACTGCATCTAAAAGGAGTAAATTTATCAAATTGAAAAATACATGATGAACATTTTACATGAGAACACTTCAATTACAATGAAACAAAAACACTTAATGGTTTATTCAGTATGAAGAAACATTAAATGCCAGCTATTTTCTGGTAAAAAATGAAAAGCTCATCCGTTCTAAATGCAATTAAATGAAACAATATGCAGACTGAAGTAGCTCCAGGAAGATGTTGAGATTTTCATCCTAGTTCGTCACTTTTAATCCAAGCAAAATGTTAGGACACTTAATATCAGTTATTGAGTTTAAGCTTTGATTTCCAAATGCTCAGAAAAATTACCAAATTTAAGAAAGTCGCAACAATAAGTCACCTGTGGTCAAAATACTCAAAGACCTTTCTTAGATTCCCACCCAGGCTAAAAGCTTCTGCTATGGTCATTTCCATGGAAATCTCCAAAGAGTTTCTTTTTAAAATAGCTTT